>CAIGRF010063508.1:21156-34209 GCA_903798235.1 Fraxinus ornus
ACCCAGGTCTATAAGAACCTTTGACGAACTGTCCAGAAGTTTCATGGCATACTTTATGAGCAGTAAGAGGAAACGAAAAATAGCTATAGGGCTGATGCAGGTGGTGCGAGAAAAGGATGAGTCTTTGCAGGAGTACCTAGCTAGATTCAGCAGAGTAACACTTGGTATAAAGGACCTTCAGATGTCAGCAGTAGTGACAGCATTAATGAATGGGACGCGGAACCGAGCCTTCAAGATGTCACTTTCCAAAAATCCCCTAGAGTCAATGCATGACCTATTGAAGAAGGGTGACAAATATATTGACGCGGAAGAAGCAGAGAAAGTCACGAAAATTTTTAGGGAAGGATGGGAGACGGGGAGCAACAAGCGAAAGGTAGACGATGTACGAAAACCCATTGACAAGGACAAGCAGAGGAATGAGCGCTTGAGTAGGGGGTACCCTCAAGACCGGATGGTCGGCAGAGACGGGAGGAGGTCAAAGCCTTCAACGCTTTGAATATCCCGCGGGACAAGATATTGATGGAAATTCGAGACATGAAGGACCTTGAATGGCCGAGACCTATGGCAGCATCAGCTGGTGAACGGGATAAGAGCAAGTATTGCCACTTCCATAAGGATCATGGTCATGAAATTGAAGAGTGTATACATTTGAAGGAGGAGATCGAACGTCTCTTAAAACGGGATTTTTTGACGAAGTATGCGAGAAATGATCAAGGCAAACAGAAGGTCGAAGATCGACCTCCGCCTAGAGCCGGTGTTATAAATGTAATTGTTGGAGGAGTTGCAGCATTTGACCTTTGTCATATTTTCTTTTCCAAATGAACGTATGTCACAATATTTTGTGCGGATTATTATAGTAATAGTTGATTTAATTGTAGAGCTTATGTTAAATCATATTTTTTGGACAATGGCTTTATTATAATAGTGGTTGTGCTCCGTATTAAATATGAACCATAGTGAAATGAATGCATATTTATTAGGAAAAAATTCATAATTCCTATAATTAACGTTACATTTTGAGAAATAAGAAATATTTTACTAAATTGTAAAAATCAAGTCACTCCAAAATAAAAATATATTTTAAAAATATTATGTCTCAATTTTTAGTAGATTTTAATAAAAGTCGAAGGATTGTGTAATTAAAAAATTGTGTCTCGTAAAATGTATGATTAAAATTTAGAGTTAACTTGTATTTAATCTACTTTTTAGTGGAACTAAGCTGGGCTATGAATTGAAACCGATTTGGTAAGTTCTTTGGATTAGGAGATTGACAAGATAACCATGGTGGATATCTTTCTTTTAAATCTATCACTATAATATAGGAAAATAGTTGTTTTTTCTTGAAAAAAAAAACAGTGGTCAACGACAATAGCGATTGAATTTGTGCAAATCATGGGTAGACAATGGCTAGCAGAGACGTTGAAGGTATATTGTGACTTCTATTGTGGGGACACGTGACTCCTACCATGTGATCATATGTCACCATTATGATTTTCGATGGATTGCTTAACAAAAAATAATCGTGACTTTAACTAATTCCGTATCATTAAATTTCGACCATTTCATATGGAATGAATTCACATAAGATGTGAAAAACAAATGAACTCTCACTATGATATCTCATAGAATTGCGACAGCTTTACGTTATAATTGTGTTGGTCCCAGTGTTCACAAAGAACAAACAGAAAAGTAAATCGAAGCAAATAAAACCATAACACAATGATTTTTACCCCCACAAAGGGGTCCGAATGTTCAGCCTTTAGGACTAGTCACCCGTTGAGCATCCACACGAAGGGATTAAACTCTAGTTCACTAAAATCACCAAGAATCGATATTACAATGTACGAAGAATCGATATTACAATGTACGAAGAAATCAGAGATTTCTTCGATTATTCTAGCCTCAAGTTCACTCAGAATATACACAATCTCACAAAGAATAGATCAAGAGTTCTCACTGCTTTTATCACTAAGAATTACACAGAAAATCACTCAGATTTATATTCTGCAGAAAAGCAAGAAGACGAACCCTAACCACTCAGAGAACACAGCCAAAACTGAATAGTTTCCACACAGAAAAGTGAAGCTTCGAGAACCTCTTAAGACAGGGAGATCAAAAGACTGCAGCCAACGGTAAGGATGAAGCCAGGTGTAGGGGCAGATTGGCAGATCAACATAATAACTAAGGTGTGAAAGTAGAAACACGACTTTGCAACAGATCAAATAAGTTTTGGGCCAAGTATCCATTCCAGCACAGGCCCAACACACACACAGCTGGGCCAAGAATTATGAGGCAGTCCATAATTACAACAAATTGTTCATGTAAATGTAAATGGTTGTCAAATGTGATCGTCAAATGTTTAGTAATATACAATTATGGTTCGTATGAGTTGTATCATTTCTATATTACAAGTTGTGACCACGAATTTGTGGCCATCCGACTGTGTAAATAGTAAGGTAATGATTATTATTTTTTTAGTATAAATCAAGTGAACAATTCATTCTCCCTCTACATCACAATAAAAAAAAAAAAAAATAAAGAACATATTATTTAGACTACCTTAATTTTGAAAATAATATCATAAATGTAACAGAATTTTAAAATTTTGAATTGATTAAATTCCAAAACATCTAATTTTCAGAGTTTTTTTTATTAATCACTTGATTTGTCAAAAGTAAAAGTTGAATATTCAATTTGTCTATTTTTTATTTTTATTTTTGTTTATTACTTACTTGATTGAGGCTTGAAAAATGAATTAGGCCCCGTTCGATAGATATTAAAATCCAATTAAAATTAAAAATATAGTCGTTATTGGGTCGTACTCGTCTAATAAAAATCAACAATAACGACTAATTTTTTAATTTTAATATAATTTTAATCTCTACCGAGCGCTTAGAATGGGGGGAAAATATTGTAAAGCCCAATTAAAAGGCATGCATATCCAACGAATATATAACCCACGTCTGTGTAAATTCTGATGGAGCAAAGGGGACAAGCGGCTTAAGGTTTTCTTCCTCGCCATTACGCTAGTCTTATTCATAGAGCTAAAGGGGGCAGGCGGCTAAGGTTTTCTTCCTCGGTATTACGCTAAAAACTTGGTGAGAGGCAAAAAGTGAGACAGTCCTCAACCCTTGGCACCAATTTATCTTCTGTGCCGTGATCTCTACTCATCTTCTTCATCAACAAAATTGGAAGGTAGCATCGGATTTTTCTAGTGTAAAAACGGGCTTTATATGTTGAAATCTTATTGTTGTAAACGATTTAATTTCAACTCAACTCTTTATAATTTATTTATTTTTCCGAAATTGTTTTTTGATGGTAATCTTCCTCTGGCAACAGCGACTTTTTGGACAAGAATTTTCTTGAATTTTTGATGCAGTTGTTTATGGTTTTATCCGCCCCTAATAGGTGAAATATCCAGGACTCAAATTCAGTGGGGGCAGTTGCCCCTATACCCAGGTGGCTCCACTCTGATTTACTTGATTGGGTTGAACATAGCCTGTGACTAGATCAATGTTGTTATACCCTTCTAGAATATTATGTTTTTGTTTTTTCAAGTAAAGATTGTGTCATTAATATACATGATTGATGGAAAAATAATATATATTCATCTTTTCAAACCATTTACCTTTTGCCATCTAAATTGCTTCTGTTCAACACATCAAGTACATTCGAAGTTCAATTAAAAAATATTTCAATACTAGATCTCCGTGTGTACACCTGTTTTCCCCTTTTTATTTTTAGTGAGTTGGAAATGCTTGATTTATTACAATGCAGTGGTACATACACTTGGTGGCTGATTTTAGGAGACTATGGATGTTGCCAGTGGAGCAGGTTACAAAACATCGACTGAGTTTGAGGAGGATAAAAAGGATCCACTCATCGAACTGAATTTAACCGGCTCAACAGAGCTTTGGCTCATTCAGTGGCCCATTAATCAAGTAAAATCATTTTACCTACATCTTGTTCGTTATCTACTCGTATCAATTGTTATTATATTTCTTCCTCGATTTAACTTGCTTTAGAATGGAAAAACATGTGTCTCTTGTGGAAGAATTGTGTTTATCTAGAAAAAGGAAATGGATAAAAAAAATTAATCGGTGTCTATTGGCTAGTGTTTTATTTCCAACTGAAGTAGTAGTTGAACCCCCAAACTTTAAAATATAGTTGAATATCAAAAACTAATGTCCTAATTCTTAAATTTTTTCCGTCACGGTCTTCTATAGTCAGTTTTATCTGTCTTCCGAAACCAAACATGTTAAGAAGTTTTCCTTTATGTTATCTTTTTCAATTTACTCCCTATAATGGTGGAAAAACTGATTTTTGTATGTATTTGACATTCTTTCCATAAGAAACTCATGTTGCTTCTTGAAACATGTATGCTGAACAGAAGATTTTGTTGTTTAATTGACTTCATTATTGTTGATTTTCAAGAGTCTCAGCTTAATTACATTGTCGTGCTATGTAATGCAGGCTTCTGATTTTGACGGGCAAGAAGTGTCATTGAAGCTTCACCATGATGGGCATTTGGGCAGTTTTGAAGGATCTTCTGGTAATTTGAGTCAACCGCTGGCATATTGGCTGGCTATATGCAATAAACTTTAGCTGCTACTTCACTGATTTAGCATTGCTTTATGTTGACAGGAAAATCATATGAAGTGGTTAGTTATAAATTCCAAGATCCTGACGCAATGGTTTTCCTATCTTCGGCATCAGATTCAAAAATTGGTACTCATTTACGAGTTTACTTGTCTTGCATTATTTAGCTTTCTTGTATGGTTGCTTTTATTGATAACAATAATAACTAATGTTATTTGATGATGATTTATTATAGTTGAGTACTTGTGTTTGATAGATAAATAAATTAAGATGTTGAAGTTAGCAAAAAAGAAGCTAAAGTAATAAAAGTTGATATATTTCATTAATTTGAAGTTTTACAGCCTCTATCAACCTTCTATGTTTCTTCGAAGGAATTGTGAATTCTCGACCTTAGCGTATCCTTATCCATCATTGTAAATATGAACATGGATTAGGGCAGCCGATAGTTAGTTGTTTGCAAATGCCGAGAATGATTCTCTGCATTTGAGCCTGCCCTGAACTTTGGACAATTTTGAAATATTAGAATCTGTAGCCAACGTGAAGTTTGTAGTTTGATTTTAAGAACTAGTTGGCTTGATTTATCCATTTAGTTGTCTTTTCTTGTTCGTGAGTATGACATGGACAACCGCAACATACATGAAGTGTGATTCAAATGTCATTTGCAAGGTGTTAATAAGTAATAACTCATTATCTTAATAGATTAGACTTTTTCTAAGTTAATTAATTTCTGGTTCTTATGATTGTTAATTGAAGCAAATAAATATGTGTGCAAATTATATTGCGAAAATTAAAGACGTAATATTTTGACCGAATCTTGTACATCATAATTAACTGGACTGCAGGTTGTGTAATGTTACTTGTGTCTTTTGTTTATGGGGTAAGTTATTGTCATGATTTATGAACTGGTAATCTATTTGATTCAATATTTGATAATGACACGAGTGAACACTGTTGTCTGGTACCCTGAACCTTTTGTGCAACATCCAATGCAAATTTTCTGTTCAATGCTTTCTAACTTCTGAAGAATTTTTTACTAGAGAATGGATTTTGGACTCGAAAGTGTAAACCAGACACAATTCTCAATTCTGTCATTTGTTGTTCCCCTGCGTAGGAGTAGGCGGCAGTTACTGAGTCGTCTTCTTTACATTTACAGTTTTGCATTTGATTCTTATTTATAAAGTTCTCCTTAATGCTGGGTTCAGTTTTCCATTGATGCATTATATTTCAGCTGGGAAGATCTCAAGGCGTGTCTCTCTCCTCCATTACCCGGAACCTAGTGAACTTCAAAAGCACAATAGCATCAACTTGAAAGAGATGTCTCAGAGGTCTTCCGCAGCCACCTCGACAATGTCTGGTCTTCACTTTGTAACTCCTCGAAGTTCACGGCAAAGAAACTCTCAAACAATGAGTGGTACCTCTGCGCCAAGTAGCAAAAACAAGAGTTCTGTGTCTGGTCCTGGGGAGTCTTCGAAGCCTACAAAGAGAAGACGTGTTGATGAGCCGAGTAAGTCCACTGGTCAGTCCGCCCAAGATTTGGGAAGAGGAAATAGTGCAGTTACCTTGATAGGGTCCTTGTAGCATTCTGAGAAAAGAAAATCGAAGAAGCAAAAGAAAAGTGAGGTTTGAAAATTGTTGTATACTCGAGTATTTATAACATACTTTCTTACCTTAGCTATTGGGTATTTCATTTTTATAATATGTTATGGATCTTTACACTAAATTTGGAAGTTCCAACTAGTGAAAATTTGTTCTTTGCTTCATTTTCGTTATCGCGTGTTCAGATTCTGGGAGCCTTCGCTTTATTTTTTATTTTATAGCCGGCCTTTGTTTTCTTAGCCAACTTCATGGCAAGTTCTTGTTGATCCAACTCATTTGGTATTAATTATCATATAAATGATGCAAAGGAAAATAATGTTTTAACTGCTGGTGATTCTTACTCATATCAAGCAATTTGTCTGTCTCTTTTGAGTCCTGTTATATTTAGCTCATGTTTATAAATTATTTATAAACAAGTCACTTTCTATTCACACGTTTAAGACTTGCATATAAGTACTACCAATGCATTCACTGTTCATTTCTATTTAAGTTGTTGATAAACACTATTCTTTTCCGACTCAATCACTGAAATATTTCAATCTAGAGTCTTCCCCCCCACCCCCACCCCCCACCCTTCTGAAAACCTGGGGAGATCGTGTGTACGGCATGGTATCTAGTCTTGAAAACATATTTGCAACTATCAACTTCATCTTGCTCTACTTGATAATTGTTGATTTTAATTTTTATCACTCATCTTTTGGTAAAATTTCCATTGAATCACTGAACTTTGACGTTATTATTGCTTTTCCGTTTAGCTGTCACTGCTGGATCAAGTTTTGGATTGGCCCATCTAGACTTATTGGGCTCTGAACGAAACCCAGCTGGGTCCATGCCAAATTTGATAGCCCAACTCGCTTTACACGACTAGCTCATTCCTAAGTCAAGTATTTCCTGGGGATCTAAACTCCAAAGGGATGCTGCATCTTTACAGAACTTCAACATCATGTCATAGCGCATTAGTGTTTAGTAATCGCCAGTAAAAACACCGGATGAAAACAAAATTTTAGCTTTCTTATTGATCCAATGAATTTCTGTCGCACTTCTCCATATGGAGAGTAAAGATCTCAGTTAAGCCCATTTAGTACTAAGCACAGTGCTGTTTCTGCAGCATTTTCGTCTGTACAGTTCGAGAGTACGGTAGATTCCGAGATCCTACATGAGAAATTCCTGAATCTGATTATTGATGGATCACAACGAACTTGGAGGTTGAAATTCAAGTTTATAACAGCAAAAACATGGCTGCACCATCAACCAATTGGTTTTACCAATCTCACTTTGAGTCGGACCCAGGCCTTGCTTCCAAGCTCATACAGCCCAGCCTCAGCAACTACAATCCATTTTGAAGAATCCTTCCCTTCACCTCTTTTTAGTGCAGAAAGCAAGAGGATGGACAACAAATTAATCCAAGTATATCCCGATGAACCACTAGCTTTCATTTTAACCTGACCCAGTTTTAGCCCCGGATACAGGTCTAAGCATCGGATGACTGAAAGACGGCTGGGAAGTTCCAGGGCTAAACAGTGCATTTGGGGTTGAGGAGGACGGGCGTATAGCTGAAAGTGGTAGCCGGGGCCCAAGATCGTACATCCCTTGTTGCATAAGTAACAGATGGGGATGGACTGGTTGGTTATTGCCATACCCGGAAACAAAGGGTTGTTGGGAGCCTGAATTAACTTGCTGCCTATTTCCCGAATTATTGTTAGTTATGGCTGAACCAACCGGATGGCCCATTGCTCGAGGTCCTCCAGCAGATCCAAACTGTGATGAAATCATGAGGCCCCGTTCTGCCACCAACCTCTGCCGCGTTCTTTCCAACTGTTCGCATTCTCTCATCAATAAGGTCTCAATTTCTGCATACTGCTTCAGCTTAAGCTCTAATCTCTTCAACTGAAAGGGAAGAAGAAGCATGATTGAACTTGTCAGAAATCCAGTAATATCATGAAGGCTATAAATGGATTAAGCAATTTGAGACAAGAACATTACAATTTCCTGAAATAAAATGTTAAATAGAATATCAGATTATAATCCATTTGCAAATAGTACAAAACTAGAGGATCCAGCATTATAAACCTTCAAATAGGGATAGAGACTAAGTAAAGTGAAAATGAACCTTCTAATAGTTGACAACCTCTACACATCATCACCACAAGACTGACTAGAGTGAGTCCCAAAACCCGTTATCTTTATATTCGAGGAAGACTAGTTTTAGACACACTGGTAAACCTGTGATGTTTCTTGATCATATCCAAAATAGTCCGCTGATTCTTCAGTTACCATGGATTTTAAAATTCGGATTTGCTGAATTATTCTAGTTGCGAAACGTTTTCTTCAGCCTACAGATCCAGTCATGTGGACATATGTTCGAGACACCTATTATACATGCATATGCATAAACACATGATTCTAATGAAAAGATCATCTAACGTGTTTTCTATGAAGAAGGTGGTGAAAATGTCAATACACAAATGCAGGATGGTCACTGAAACAGGAAGTTTGCCGCTTCCAAACAGTTTACTTGTTACTAGCTTGCAAGTTAGTGAATATTTTGTGAGTTTGCCCTGCCAAGAGGATGCTCGAAAGGAAATAACAGGAGAAATATATAAGGGGTGACTTCAATCAGAGCAAGGTAGAAACTAGTCCAATATGAGACCCAACAAAAGAAGTGCTTTCATAGATTGCTGCATGGAAGATATGGCTTAGGAGATAAAGATAAAGATCCGTGTAGGTCCAGGTTCAGAAAAACGACATAAAGAAAGAGAGAGGTGCTAGTGTTTTTCTCAGGGCAATACATCATTCGCAAGTAGCATAAAAGAATATTTTTAAATGCTAAAGTTAAGTTTGCTCGCTACGAAAGGGAAAAGAATTGTCAAGGCAATGTATAAACTTATGTTACAGGGATAATTAGAAATGAAGTGCCTAAATTCAGAAATTGGTACAGCAATTATTATTCTTATTTTCTTTGCAAATCTTTGGTTAGGAATAAGGTAGTAAAAACGTAGTAAATTAGAACATTTTACAGCTTGAGATACTGTGATTGATGTAGGACCTGCTCAAGGAAAGCAGAGCTCCAGTATCTATTTGCTAAGACTAGAATTTAAGTTCTGATGTCTGACTCTAGACCAATTCCAAGGCATGTGTATAAAACACAAAAATAGAAAGATGTGATTAGTGCACAGCTGATGGGATGAGATTAAAAATTAAGGAACTGTTAAAAGAGATATGAAATCTCTATCTAAATAAGATCACCCGCAATACTTAAATTCTTGTCATTGTTATTCCATGAAGACTCGCAGGAGTAATTAGGCCTATTATAGAGCCTACTACTTCCCAATATGGTTAAGCATATTTCTAGAATTGCAAAACAAATAAAAACTCGCAGAATCTCTGAGAACCTTTAATCTTCAGGAAGTAAATTAAGCCATCACAAGAGCATACTTCTTCCTAAATAGTACAAATTATTTCCTAAGTGAAGAAAGCAATTGAGAGAGAGAGAGGCATTAAATCGGACAATAACTAATGACTTAATTGATGAAAGCTACCAACCACAATCCAAGAGTCTTAAAATCAAATTATTAAGCAGACTTCAGAAGGAAAGAGGATTAATTTTTCTAAAAAAGCAGGCAAAGATGGCAGCACATACCATTACAATTCATCCTCAAGAGATTGCTCGCTTTTTTATGCCCACTCCGTGCCACACCACTCGATACCCCAACCCCCTACCCGCAAATTTATCTTTTAAAGTATGTTAGAAACATAGAACGAGTATGCTTACAAAAAGAAATGTTTGGTTAATACAATAAACCTAACCATTTCGGTCAAATGCTTGGTCAAAACAATAAAACTAAACATTATTATGCACGGTACTCAATAAACCTAACCATTACGGTCAAATGCTTGGTTAATACAATAAAACTAAACGTCATTATGCATGGTAGTCACAAAAAATCGGATTACTCATTAGTCAGTTTCATAAATTTGCATAATCTACTTTGAAATGTCAAAAATGACATAAATAAGATGGAAAGAACAACGATCCCACTTTTAAAAGGCCTCAGGACAGGAATGCATTTTGGTCCTCCATTCTCTCCATTTTACGATAAAGATGGTGTTGAATGGGGAGCTATATTCTTCAAAGCTTGATGGTTGTGGTGATAAGGGTGGCCAGTCCATATATATCGCAGCAGTGAAAAACCATGAAGGTGACTTTTAACTAAGAAAATTACACCTATGATCAGCATTCTACAGGAATAAGTAAACTTGAATCCCATTCGAATTTTCTTGTCGAATAGGTTTTCAAAATTTGTAGCAAGTTAATCTACCAACAGTTTCCATCCAAATATGTTGTCAAAACCTCCTCTATTGGCTCACATATGATGGGAAAATTTGGTTGAAAAGACAATTATACCATCAACTTAGTTACATAAATAAATTAAAAAGAATAAAAAAATGGATCTTCTTCTTCCTCCATTCTCTCACCCCTCCCCCACCAGCTGTGTACGCAGAAAAACTTACAAAAAATTATCACACCAATAAAGAGGAAAGTAATTGATACAGCTCATTGTGTCAATGGCAAAGAGAAGAAAATTGCAGAAAGATGATTTAAGTCCATGTTTGAAGGTAGTCATGTTCACTATGCAATATAAAGAGAAATAAGTTAATAAGAAAATGCTTGTGGATCACCTTGATATAAGTGAAGGACAAGTTTCAAGAGATGAGGAGATTCCAGCAAGGACGTATACAATCAGCAAATCGGCAGGGGAAGGGTAATGACTGGAGGTGGGGGAGGGACGAAAGGTGGTGTGGTGGAAGACAATCATTTTTTTTTATTTTTTGCTTGATTGGAAAAGGAGGCATAATTGCCTTTTCAACCTAAACATCTGATCTCTTGCGAGAAACATTTTTGGATGGAAAATGTGGTAAAGATAAAGTTGCTTACAATATTCAAAGTTTAAGGACCGGTTTGTCAGAAAAATTAGAACACCCAAACTCGGATATAGGTCCTATAGGATGAGGACAGTAAGAGCAATTTTCCCTTTCATCTAGGATTGACGCTAGTATACCCTAGGCATTGATGAGGGACTGCGGATGGATGTCAAGGTGGTGGTGGTAAGGATTGAATGGGGGAAGAGTAAAGGATTCAATTGGGATGGTGGGCATGTGTGTTGTTTTGGTAAAAGAATTTATGGGGACGAAAGTGTGGGCACTGCCCTGGTGACAAAAGCAAGGGTTTGGTGGGTGGCTGGTGCAATGGTTGAGGGGTTGATAAGATGGAGACGTGCAGTGTTGTAGTGTGTTTCAAAGGTGCTTCTTTGTGTGGAGGATAGTGTGGGTAAGAACTATTAAAACCTCGCAGAACTAAAAAAGTGTTTTTCAAATTGTTCTGCAGCGAGTTTGTTGTAAAGATATTTCAGCTTAGTTTTGAATAAGTAAACAGCTCAAAAAACTCATTTCTTTTTAGTCTGGTCAATAAAGTTTCAACAAGGCACCAATTCATATAACAGCACAACAATACTCAATTTAGAATAAATTTATTATGTAAAAGAAAATATCAGTTCCCAGGATAAATTACTCATGCAACCTCACCAAATTTCAGAAAAGATAAAAGACAGAAATTCTCAACGAAATAAGCAACAATGGTACCTGATGATTCACAATATTAGCAGACAACCGTTGAATTTCACGTTCTTCGTGATCAGCGAAAAGCTTCGCTTTCATAGCTGCAGCAGCAAGACCAGCTTCAGCAGCAGCTCTCATGCTTTCAGCAGATAATGGAGAAGCCTCTGTATCCTGTTGACTCCAACGACTTTGCCCTCCAATCATATCTTCTGAGAATGTCATTTAAAGGAATTAAAAGAAGAAATGAGAAGACTAAATAATCTACAGCATACCTTTTTTACTACAATTTGTGTTTTCCCCTTGATGAATCGCTCTCTCACAATTGTCCTTAGATAAGGTGGCCAAGGAAGCATGGGCACAGGCTGCAGCCACTCTTGGCCCCAATGCAGAGGCCATAAAGGCAACCTAGATATAACAGTAAACAAGTATTTAATATAAAGTAGTAAAAGCCAACTGAGAAGCCAGTATTTGAGGCAAAATTATGCAATGTTAAAATCAGAAACAAGATATTTAAGTGAGAACAGCTGAGAGGTGGAAAAAGAGAAGAGCTTCACTTTGAATACAGATCCATAAAGATGCTGCAATCTAAATAGTATCAAGTCGATGTCAGGGTAAGAAAACCTTGTGACATTCGGAAGAGGAAATACAACCAAATCTTCCCACCCACACCGACCTCAATGCTGCCAGGATGATATGCTCCAGGAGTCAAGCCCGAAGAAGCCGAGCCCAGGACGAGACCATTGATTATCGAAGGAGGACCGATTACGCAATCGAGGGCAAAATACGCAAATCAAGTGATGGGATTACTTATGCAAGCAACGATGGACGATGTCATGATCTACACGAAAAAAGAGGCAAGTTTCATGTTGGGATTGATGTCGGAATCGGATTGGACGAACTTGATTCAAGCAAAGGAAGAGGAAGCCTTGTCGGACAACTATGCGACCGCATAGTTGTAATTAGCATGTGATCGCATGCCTATTTATCGCGAACAGAAGGGAAGCTTATGGGACTTCTATGCGACCGCATAGATTTGTACTATGCGGCTGCATAGAGCAAAATTTGGACAAAATATTTCTTTTTCCAAATTTTCCTTAATTCGCTAGGATTCTAATTTATTGCAATCTTTTGTTATTTTTGTAAGTTAATTCCGGTACAATTAGGGTTTTGGCTTATCCTATAAATATTTGGTTATTATTCATTGTAAACACATTTTGACAAATTTATTATTGAAATATATTC
>CAIGRF010063553.1:0-12418 GCA_903798235.1 Fraxinus ornus
GAAAAATCAATACTAATTGGTTTGAGAATTTCTGGCAGACACACCCTTAGTATTTTATTTTACTTATTTATTACAACAAACACAAGTAAAATTGTTACGCATTCTACTTGACCGACCCATCGAAACCACGTGGCATCCCACGTGGAATGCAAATGACCTACCAAAGCCCATTGAATTTGATCCAATTCAATTCACTGAAGTTCTCTCTTGTCGAAGTACCTTAACCGAAGTTAAATTCGAGGCTCTGAGGAAGCCCTTTTGCCGAAGCTTGAGGCTTAACGAAGTAGAATGAGACTCAACGAAGTAGAATCCGAAGCCTAATCAAGACGAATGATGACTCACATTTGAGGATCTTAAATTTATGAAATCTTATTGGAATGATTGATTAGACTTTTGTGACAAGTAAAAAGACTGTCTTGTCAGTATAAGTTATAAGATGGTGTGCCCTTTTGGGGACATTTAATGCGCCATGAGCTAGTGGAATCAAAATTAATACCTAAAATAAAATGCCTCGGTTGAGGAGATGATGTCACATGTCCCTTCATCTAATAGTCACCAGTTCACATGTAACACTATGAATATCACCCCTTTGTGTCATTTTGGGGTAATGCGAATATATCAACTCCAATCTAGATATTCTCCCCTTCTTGGTTTGATCTTTTATTGCTGAAGTTAGATGTTTGATCTTGATCATTAGTTTAGTTTTTGTTGGTCGTTTCATATCGTGAAATTTCGCTTATATATCTTGTCGGCGCTCGAATATATTTATCTTGTGTTACAAAGCTTTCTCCCACGTTCAAATTTGAGATATTATTCACTAGTAATCTATTTATACGTGTTGAAATTAGCTTGCAAAGACATGAGTGTGCTCGGTATCTGTTGACCTAGTTTATTAAGCCGACCTATCAAAACCACATGGAGTACAAAGACTTACCAAAGCCCACTAAATCCGATCCACTCCTATCTATCGGAGTCCTCTCTTGTCGAAGTGTCTGCCGAAGTATCTTAATCGAAGCTAAAATTGAGGCTCTGCGAAAGCCCTTATGCCGAAGTGGTGAGGCTCAAGGAAAATAGAGTAATGCTCAATTAGGACGAGTGATAACCCAAATTTGAAGATCTTGAATTTATGAAATCTTATTGGAATGATTGATTGGACTTTTATAGTAAGTAACAAGGTTAGTATTATCAACATAGGTTATAAGGTGGTTGTCCCCCTTTTTGGGTACATTTAATGCGCTCAAGCTAGTGGAGTCAAAATTGATATATAGGATAAGATGCCTTGGTTAAGGAGACGAGGTCACGTATCTCTTCATCCAATGATCACCATTTCATATGTAACACTATAAATATCCCCATTTTGTGTCATTTTTGGGTAATGCGAATATATCAACTACAATCTAGATATTCACCCCTTCTTGGTTTGATCTTTTATTGCAAAATTTAGATGTTTGGTCTTGATTTTTCTTGATCATTCCTTATCGTGCAATTTCGCTTATATATCTTGTCGAAGCTCAAATATATTTGTCTGGTGTTATAAAGCTTCTCCCATATTCAAATTCGAGATATTATTGATTAGTAATCCGTCTACACGTTTTGAAATTAGCTTGCGAAGACACGGGTGAGCCCAATATATGTTGACCTGTTTGCTTGGCCAACCCACCGAAGCTATGTGGCATCCCACATAGAGTGCAAATGACCTACCAAAGCCCATTAAATCCGATCCACTTTGATCCATCGAAATCCTCTTTTGCCGAAATGTTTGATGAAGCACCTTAAGCCCTTTTGCTAAAGTAGTGAGGCTCAATGAAGTAGAATGGGGCTCAACTAAGTAGAATTTGAAGCTTAATCAGAACGAGTGATGACCTACATTTGAGGATCTTGAATTTATGAAATCATGTTGGAATGATTGATTGAAACTTTGTAATAAGTAAAAAGGTCAGTTTTGCCAGCATAGGTTATAAGGTGGCTACCTCCTTTTTTGGGAGCATTTAATGCTCCAAAGGCTAGTGCAGTCAAAATGATACATAGGATAAGATGTCTCAGTTAAGGAGATAAGACCACATATCCCCTAATCCAATGATCACCATTTCACATATAACAATATAAATCTCCCCCATTTGTGTCATTTTGAGGTAATGCGAATATATCAACTACAATCTAGGTATTCTCCTATTCTTGGTTTGATATTTTATCGTTAAAATTAGATGTTTGATCTTGATCTTTAGTTTGGTTTTTGTTGATCGTTCATTATCTTGCCATTTAGCTTATATATCTTGTCGGCGTCCGAACATATTTGTCTCGTGTTATATAGTTTCTCTCACATTCAAATCCGTGATATTAGTGACTAGTAATATGTCTACACGTGTTGGAATTAGCTATAAAGGCACGAGTAATCCCAGTATCTATTGTCCAAGTCAACGTAAAAAAATGAGGTCAACAAAAATTATTAGTCTTGTTGACCACAAAAAAAATGTGCTAACATAATCCCTTCTATCTCCCCTCCATGTAGACATCACCTGCACATTGGAACACCCCATTAGGAGGCAAATGCCACCATATGAGAAAAGGGTCCGACGATCGTTTACACTCCGACGGTCAAATCAACGGCCAAACGAGAGAAAAAGAGAGTGCAAGAGTGGGAGATGGAATTTGGATATGATTAGATATCATACTTTATTGTGAATTAAATTTACATATATAGAAAAACATAAATGGGCCACGTGGGTAATGAACTGAGCCCAAGATGCAAATTGTTTAATATATAATAAGCCCAACTCAATGAATAGTTGATGTTACGTAATTTATAAGTGTAACAGTCATTTTGTTTCAATCTCATTAGTCAGATTTAGTGTTTTATTTGACTTATTTTATTACAACAAATATAAGTAAAATTATTAGTCATTTTGTTTCGATTGAAGCAAAAGCATATCCAGCATTGAAAGCTTTCAAAAACTGAGTATACTTGAGTAAAATTATAAGTAATTTTACTTAATCGTACGTTTAGTGGTGTAGGCATAACTATAGATGTCACTTTCTTAGAGTCAAAGTCAAACGAATTATCAAACTTGACATGGATCATACAACTTTCAAGTCTAATATGATGACAAGATGTTAGAAACTTGTCTATTTGATGACATGAAGAATGAGTCGTGTCATTCGCGTTGACTAGTTAATCACACGGCTTGTTGTAAGAAAAATTGCCCATCTAAATTTAACGATAGATCTTTTCATTTAAATAATTAATTTCAATTAGATAGATAAATATTGTTATTAAAGATGACAACGAAATGTTGGGCCCTTTGTTAGTGCCTTGTCAAGGATCTTATAGAGACAAGGCGAAGATGCAGCGAAAGCAGGATGGAATTAAAATATCCAAATGTGCTATCCATTTAATTAATTATTTATTTTAAAATATAATTTAGTTTTAAAAACGTTAAATAAAAAGATTTAAGCAAATTTAAGAAATTCGGGGCAAGGTGGAGAGAAGTAGTTTTCCATTATGATCTAAAATAGTCCGTATAAGATTAGACCATAATCTTCTTTAGATAAGGAAGTTAGTATTGACATTGAGGGCGTGTTCGGTATAACTTAAAATTCAATTAAAATTAAAAATATAACCGTTATTGGATCTCACTTATCTAATAAAAATCAACAATAACGGTCAGTTTTTCAATTTTAATCTCTACCGAACACACCATGAATTAGAAACTTTAATTTCAATTAAAATTTAAATGATCTCAATGTACTAACCAAGATGTATTAGTTCTCATCGTGTTCTGCTGGTAGCGCTAGTACATGTATTGACAATAGAAACTTACACACATGAGATTCGATCGAGTTTTTATTAAAAGTATAATACTATTGTAAGTAGTGCTTATCATCAACCGTTCACGTAGTACTAAGTTATTGCTACATTTTTCAATAAATTGAAAATATAAAATGCATCTCAAAATTATGAAAAACAATATGATAATTATCTTATTGCTACATAGACTTTTGATGGACCACGCACTGCTCACAAATAATATTGCTCTTATCAAAATTCCTAAATTTTACACGAGTTATGAAAATTAAGCTTGTGTTTGAACCCCATTTTTTGTTGGAAATGAGTTTTGTAATAGTAATTTTTTAAAGAATATATAGTTAAAAATAAAAAAAATTAAAATTAAGAACAAAATAGTTTATTAGAAGAATACGTGATTAAAAAAAATAAATTTTAGAAATGGGCCCAAATATGGGGCTAAGTATTGATCCAAATTCCACCAACCGCATACACGCCGCACAATTTTTCCCCAACAACCGGTCCAATCTCACCTTCCGGACCGGACCGGCCCGGCCCGGCCCCGACACGACCGATCATATATATATATATGGAGCTCTATTAGCATAGTATTTGTTCGTTGCTTAGGTGGTTCTCTGATTCTCTCTCTTATCTCCAATTTGTTGTGTCTGGTTATTTTTCATCATCATTCTAATAAAGAAATTTAATATCTCCGGCGAATTAACCCGCCTTCGACATGGCCGATGTTTTTTAGATGGCCGGAATATTCTACGTAGCAATAATATGTTTTCGTTTAACGTTTTTAGTTTTCTTTGATTGATCTTATTCCTTTGGTACTCTTTAGTTTTTGGAGCTTCTAAATAGCACTGTTCGGATATGTTTGGTATATGAAAATGATTATCGATTAAATCATTTTTTATATAGGTGATTTCTCACTAATCGCTACGCTAGGGTTTGGAGGAAACGCGAGAATTGGTATTACATTGGAAGAATCGAGAAAAGGAACTTATTGGAGGATACGACTTTCTGAAATCTTCTCCTTTTTAGGAGCAATTACACATATACGTTTGTGGGATTCGAGAAGTTCTTTCGATTATTTTTCTCCTGGGGGTTAAATTGATAAAGTATTTATTCCATTCAAGACAGTTAGAGAAGTGCGCCGTAAGGAGGATAATGTGTATACTGTGTGAGATTCAGAAGTGGTCAAGGAGGGTGGCTACCCTGTTGCCATGGTTAGTGATTCCACTGATTGGGCTTTGGGCTCTATCGCAGCTATTGCCCCCTGCATTCCGTTTTGAAATCACATCACCAAGGCTGGCGTGCGTGTTCGTGCTGTTAGTAACCCTTTTTTGGTATGAGATTTTGATGCCTAAGTTGTCTGCTTGGCGGGTCAGGAGGAATGCTAGGCTTAGGGAGAGGAAGAGGGTTGAGGCTATTGAAATTCAAAAGTTGAGGAAGACTGCTATCCGGAGGTGTAGGAATTGTTTGACTCCATATCGGGATCAGAATCCAGGTGGGGGCAAGTTTACATGCTTATATTGCGGGCATATTTCAAAGAGACCTGTTCTTGACTTGCCCGAGTCTCTGGATTTGGGGAGTTCAGGAATTTTGAAGTATTTAGTTGGGAAAGGTGGAACGGTGTTCAATGGTAAGCTTTGGCTGGAGAATGGGAATTGGGTTGGGGGACCTTTTGATGGGAAGTCAAGTTATTGGAAGAAGAATGGAGGTGAGTATGTTGGTGGGGAAAACCACTGTTTGGCAGAGAATTCTTATTCCCACGTAGTTATTTTTACCTGCAAGGTATTTACAGCTTTCTTTTTGAGTGTCTTGTGGCTTTGGAGGAAGATATTTAGAGTTAGTTTGTCCAGAGATGATACATCAACAGAAGCAGAGCTCATACGGCTATTGGATAAGCGAGGTGAGAATGGAGGGAATTTTCATGAGAGTAGAGGAGAGAAAGCCCGCAGAAAAGCTGAGGAGAAGAGGCAGGCTAGATTAGAGAAGGAGCTACTGGAGGAGGAAGAAAGAAAGCAGAGAGAAGAAGTTGCGAGGATGGTCGAAGAACGTAGGAGATTGCGGGACGAGGAGTTGGACAAAAAGGAATGTGGAAAAGAGCCCGCCCCTGAGAAGGATAGAAATAGGAAAAAAGAAGCTGAAAAGAAGCATCAGGAAAGAAAGAAAGAAAGAGATAGGGGATCAAGCAAAAGCAACTCTGATGCGGAGGAATCAGAAAAGATAGTTGGCAAGGAAAGCACTAGAAACAAGAAAATTGATGGTGACAAATGCGAAGAACATAGAACTGTATCTGAAAATGTGAAATCTCACAGTGTAGAAGTGGGTCATGGATTTAAGGGTGCTACCATGAACAGTCATAACCGAGGTACTGCTGGAACAAGATACCTGGATCGTATGAAGGGCACCTTTTTATCTTCTTCTAGAGCACTTACTGGAGGTGGGTTTTTGGGAAAAAGTGCTAATATTTCTACCGTTTCAAGTGAACATAGACCTAATGCATCAATAGATCATGTTCAAGGTTCTGCATATAGGAAAGATGTATTTCAGCCAGAATGGGTATCAGGGAGATCAAATGTAAATGGAGATGATAACAATGTCTATCGCCCCGTAAGTTATCTATTGTCTTTAATTGATCTTCGTTTCCCCATCTTTATTGTGGATTGGGTTGGATGTTAATTGTGTGTATTAGTTTACTGACGAAGTCAGTTTTCTGTACTTGACCATTATAAATATTGTGACCTGATGTTGGTAATGCACTTAATGTTTACATTTTCTAGTTGTGGCCAGTGAGATGTCCTTTCAGGTGATAGATTTCTTGGCATGTGTTTCAATCTTATTTTGCCCAACATAAAGTTTTGAATAAGTCAACCCTGTGTTCTTAACTTCTATGCTCATCTCTAGATCTGTGGCCTTTGTCATGGTTTGTTTATTTATTTATTTTTTCCTGCAGTTGGTTACTGAACCTCAACCATGTCTGGCCCCCAAAAAATCATGGCAACAATTATTCACTCGTACATCTGCTGTTTCTGCACCCTCTAATCCGAATGTCATCGGTAGGCCAAATGTGAAGTCCCAAACAGAAGTTCGGAGCCCACAACAACTATTTGATGGACCAATTAACTTTGGACAGCTGCCACCAACTACTTTACCCTCTCGTCCTTTTGGATTAACAAACAACAGTAGATGTCATCCATCGTTGTCTGAAGCTATATTTCCTAGGATTGGAGAAGCGCCAGATCAACTATTACCAGAGGAGTCAGAGATTTTTGAAGACCCTTGTTATGTTCCAGACCCTGTATCCTTGCTTGGGCCAGTTTCTGAATCACTCGATAACTTTGATTTGGACCTTGGCTTTGTAACAGATACAGTATTGGAAGATCCATGTGTTTTGAAGACTTCGCTTGCATCATCCGAAGTTACCAAGCCATCGCCAATTCAGTCCCCATTGTCGCGATCACGACTTTCAGAGGAAAGGATTGGTAGTTCTTCTTTTCCCCCTAGTACTCCTAAAGCTCAGGATAATTCCAACAATGCAAATGACAATGGAACATGGCAGATGTGGAATAGTTCTCCTCTAGGTCAGGCTGGTATAGATTTGGTAGGTGGACCTGTCAGCTGGCTTTTGCCTCCAGAACTGAGCAGGCCAAAGGAAGATATTATGCATCCGGTACCTCAGAAAACAATGGCCTCGCTGTTTAAGAATGATGAGCAAATCCATCCTGGCACCCACTCTTCTCAAAATATTTTTCTTGGCAATTTTCAGAATTCTGGGACATATGATAGTTCTGTGCCTAGCAATTTTGATGGTCCATGGTTGCCACAAACTTTATATGGCGAGAACCAAATTTTGTTGAATCATAGGGAGAAATCTGGTCATAATGGTATAATTTATGGGAGTTCCAGTGATTGTACTGCTAAACAACAATTTGACTTATCTGGAGCTAATCCCTGGGAAAAGTAAGCTCTTCAACCCTTATTATCTCTTCTATTTGGAACTACTTTTGTTTGCTTTTGTTGTTGGGCAAAGGAGGATGCTTTTACCTACACATAGTTTTTGTCGAAACATTCATATTGAAAGAACATAATCTGTTGCTTCTTGCATGAGCTTTTTGATTTCTGTTTGTAATGGTTGCCTGATTACCTGTTTCTTGTTGGGTTAGATATCTGATAGTGTGCTTTAAAGGGGCGTCTATGCAAATATTTAAAAGTTGTAATATACAGTTTTCCCTTGAGGTTGGCATAACGTTAACTTTTATCATATCCGTGTTTACTGTTTTGTCAAGTTCTACTTTAGCTCCTTTTACTTGTTGAATAAAATTGCATGCATAACCTTGAACCTCAGTGTCTTGTTTCTTTTAATTAACATATATACACCTTATTATACTAAGACATATGGACAGGAATAGGAATTGGGGTCATTTTTTGTTTACTTCTTTCTCTTCTGAAATTTTTGAACTGCATGTTATTCAGTATGTTACGCGTTCTTTGCAAGATGAAAGAGAAACAGGGATTAAATGAATGGCTTGTTCTGTCATGTGTTTTTTTTCTCTCTACAATTATTAGTTGAGCCGCTATTCTCCTCAGATTTGAGACACAACAAGACAATATCTGCCATTCTTGCTAGTGTTTGGCAATTATCATTCACGTAATAGCTGAGCATCGAATGGCATTTAGTATTCCAAGAACTATGGAATTGCCCCTTGTGACACTAAATTTGTCATAATAACTGCTGCTGTTTTCGCCGAATTGACACAGCTTATAACATCTCAATACCATTCTTGCAAATGTTTGACATGCATTTTTTGCATAATAGCTGAGCATCAAATGCTGGTTTACTTTCCAAAAACTATGGAATTGCCTAGACGAATACCTCTAGGTCACCGAAATTTCCCCGCATCTCCCTTAAGTCTTCTTTATTGAGTCATTTGATATTTGGGAATTGTGGAAGTTTTTCTTATGTAGCGTGAAATTAATAGATGACAGCCACCTTGTGCATAGAGATGTAGAAGTTTGCCGCGCCCTCATTTGCTCTTACCTTGTAGACAAATGCCATTTTAGAACTTAGGCTCTTGTTTCTCTCTCTCAAATGAAGTCTTGGAATTTGGGTTATTACCTATAGCATCTCACATGGGTCCTTGAAAAAAATTAATCTGTTGCCAGTCTGTAGTCTATGTTTTTGTTTATTTTTCTAGGCTTTAACTTCTAGGTATTTTTATTCATATCTTACGATATGAAATTCGTTATACTTGTTACTATCATTGGGTTTGGTGCTGGGGCTTCAACAGAGATGAAAAGCTACTGAGGGGGAAAGAACAAGATAAGAGGGGGGAAATGAGTATGACTAAGAAACCAAGTTCTAGTGCATGGTACCCAGGGGTGTTCTGGGAAAGGAAGGTGTGCAAATTTTTTTATTTTTATTTTAAGAGGATGGTCATTCATTTTGAAACATACCCCAAACTGGAAAAGATGACATTTACTTTGAAACGCAGAAATTACTAATTTTTTGTGTGTTTCAACCTTAAAAGAGTTGCTGCATTCCGATCCTTCCTTTCCTCCCTCCCTGTTTAATGCTATGGTGACTTTGGTGTCTTTCATCTTTGCATTCTCTTATGATTATATTCGTCTCTGCTCCTTTTACCTTTGTTTGTTTGTTGATTACTATTTTCAATACCCAGTTGTGCTTAGTTTCTTGTATTTCTGGCTTGCAGAAAGGAGTGGACGGGAGAGGGCTCGAGAGACGCAGCTGGAAACTCTTCAACATCAAGGCCCCATATCGGTGGCCTTTACTCCACCTCAGATGTACAACATCTTTGGTCATATGATTGAAAATATGGGAGAAATGACAGTGTAGGCTGGACTTGAATGAAAGGGCCTCTTGTAGAGGAGAATTTAGAAGAATACTGGAAGTGATTTCCCAGAATAAATCCATTTTAAATGATATGTCCTTTTATACATCTACTAAGCTTCGCATTTTAGTAATTAGTATTCTTTCATAAACACCTTCTAGTATGGAACAAGTTAAAATATTACTTGTGTCCCGTACAACAGACGTAATTTGTTCCAAAAATGCTCCAACTTGAAATTTGCACTCTCCTATTTCTTTGGAAGTATGAATGAAACAGAGAATGCAAACCGAAGGATTTTCTTGATTCAGAAGTAATTTAGGCCCCGTTTTATTCACCAGATTTTCCAACTAGGATTTTTTTTTATCCATTTTCCACGTTTTGGAGCGTTTGATTGCTAAACTTTTCCCTTTAATTTGGTTTCCAGCCTCCACCCTCGCGCCATATCATTTTTGTTGACAATTTTTATGCAAAACAAAACCAAATAAATAGTATTTGGTATGATAATTTTTTTTAATTTTTTTTTTTTGACAATTGAAACAAATTCTATACGGCTATACCCATGGTACAAAAAATTATCACTTTAATCAACAATTTCAAATAAAACGGACACCAAACTTTCAATATTTTTTTGGTGAAAAATTACACTAATCAAACACAATTAATTACAATTCTTAATAAAACAATTTTTAAACAATTCAATTTCCTGTAATTCATTTTTTTTCCATTCATTTTCCACCCGGACCCTTAAATTTCATCCATTTTCAGTCGGGTTTAATCATTCTTACCAAACACGTCATAAGGGATTTTAATGCCGTAAGCTTCCTCAAATTTAGTGCGAGAAGATTATGTAGTTGGAACGAATCAATTCAAATTTCAAACAACTCTGCTAAATACAGTACAGCTCAAGCGAAAATACCCAAATATTAGTAGCAATAGACGTGTAGTATTATAATTGAAAGAAATACGATAAACATGTCCATTATCCATACATCTCAGGCAATACAACAGATGAAAAGACAATCTGTGATGAAATAATATCGACATGTAAAAAATATATTTTACAGCGAAGCAAATATTCAATCTTCACATAAGTCATCTTTTGAACATTGTAGCATGTAATAATTTGACATTTTTACTGCACAACTTTACCAAATTGGTCGAAATCATGCCCCTTAAGATGCAGAATGCATGGATATCTCTGTCCTTGGCAATGCTTCTTGTTCTGCACCAACTGCAGGTGAAGCACAAGCATGCAATGTCGTGCATACATCATTCTTTTCCAAGAATTGCTCAGCATTAACAAGAATTATAGGACCATACTCAAACACCAATTTCTTACACTGCAAAACAAATCAAAGATCACATCAAGTTAATGAGAAAGAACATTTGCCAAGACATTTTCTTAAATGCATCTCTAATAACATGATTAATTATGAGCTACGTGTGGATATAACATCCCATCCATCAACCAAAAGCTAATGGATTTCCCATGTCCTAAACTGATGTGTCTATCAACTAAAATTTAACGCTAGTGAGAAACTACCAACAAAAAGGATAATCTCTGCAAAAATATGATAAATAACATCTTACTGTCCAGATAATGCAACAGTCATGGGAATATTTATTCAACCAACAAAAAGTTTCTTCACAGTTTAATGTGAATTAAGAAATTATCTATGATATGAAGATCTATTGGAAGTAGAGACATGCCTTTAGATTATAGTTGAGGCATAGTAAATCATTTTCGTAAAGGATTATAGAAACTATCTAATGACAGATTCCAAACAGTATTCACCTTGAAATTGGACCCTAAAATAGTAATATAGTAAAAATGCTGGATAATTTGAAACAAGTTTATTCGGGCTACTTATTTTCTGGCCATTCATATCAAAAATTGCACAAGTCAGAATACGCTAAGCCCTTTCTCTCCGGTCAATCTAAAGATAATATAGAGATCTAGTATGTCTCTGTTTGAGTTGCATTCTTTAAAACTCATTTTCAACAATATATTCTCCCAATAAAATAAGTCTACACGTAAATCTAAAAATTTTCCTACCTTTTAACCACATTATCCAAAAACTCACTTTTTACAAAATCTATTCTCAAAAATGGGGCTCAAACATGGGCTAAATACAAATTCTATTGATTCCCTCCTCTCCTAACTCAGCTTAGATATGAGTTCGGAGACTTTTAACCTCATAATTTTCAATCCTTCTCAAAAGAATACATAAATTGCTGTCGAGAAAGGATTTGCCTCAGTAAATAAAATTGCCATCGATATGGCCATATGGGGATCAATAAACTGCCATTTTAAGCATTCGAAAACCTGGATATAAATTATCATATTAAATGACCAATCGTAAGCCATGCAGGCGTACGTTATGCAGGCCAAGTAAGCCGAAAGCATTGATTGCAAGGGCTGACACTGTCCGGGTCACCAAACAGCTTTGTCGAATAGAGATGAAAACCAAGAGGAAGGACTTTCGTGATCATTCACTGCATTTACCAAGGTCAATCACAAAATTTTCTAACCTTTTTAGCATATCCTTCAACAGAATTGCATGCCTTCAGAAGCAGCTCAATTATTTGTAACTGAAACAAATGCCAAGAAGAACATAAATTCAGTTAGAGGCGTTCAAACTCAGCATATTGGGAAATTAGGTAGGTCTAGATGCGTAGCCTGATCATTTAGATGTGTTTAGTGGGATTTAATATCCATGTTTCAGGTGCAATTTTAACGATAAAAACATTGTGATCAGAAATACAGATGCATGCA
>CAIGRF010063566.1:4942-18764 GCA_903798235.1 Fraxinus ornus
GTAGGAATGATGCTTAAAGCTTATGCGATAACCCGGAAGTTGTAACATTTTAACTTATTACTTGTTTTATGAGACTTTTGATTTTGGATGATTGTAGCATTTGTATTTTCTAATTTATTAAGTTACTGTAATATTTAAATTTCTTTTCTTGCTTGATAGCTATTTTGATTTTGTTTAGTTTAATTAGTGTGTTTTTAATTTAAGTAAATTATCTTGTTTCGATTAAATCTTTTACGATCATGATTTATGAAAATGACAAACTATCATCAACATGAAGAAAAAATATTAAACTTTTTCTGATTTTATTTTAGGCAAATAAGGATTCACTTGGCAATTTGAAATTAATCGAAAAAATAAAATAAAATAAAATTGTTGACCCGGCCCGAACTGACCCGAACCGTCTTGGGTCGGGCCGGGTCGGTTCCTGTGAACGATCGAGCAGGTTCGGTTTATAAAATAGCTCAAAATCAGTAAATTTGGGTCGGGGTCGGGTCTGGTTTGGGTAAAAATCAGTCCGATCCGACCCGTTGCCCACTCCTACATGATAGTGTTTTAGTATACTCTCTAATTTGGAGATATCACATAGATCAAAGATGAAAATTATGCGCTGCGACAGAAGCTGGAAAGCCAATGTGTGGTCAAGGAAACTCGTTGAGCTTTCGAAAATAATTAGGCATACTCTCTTATATTTCGACTTTCCCCAGATAATTTGCAATGGGAGAGTTGTAAAACTCCAAAGGTCATAAATACTCTAGATAAATTGTCGCGACAATCAATTTAAAGCCCTAGCAAAATATGATTGAGCGAAAGGTATTATCACTTCCACGAAGCCCGTAGAAATGCTTAGGGCAACTCGACCTTTGTTTCATAATGACATTGAAGAAACATGTTATGGTCACTGAAGGTTCTTAGAATGTAACTTTAGTGTTCTTAACTGAGATTTTGTTAGATTTTAAAAATCAATCTAAATTCAAGTGTTTTCAGTTGAGATTTTAATGAAACACATTAAAATTTAGGTGTCTTCAACTGAGATTTTAATGAACTTTAATGAAATACATTAAAATTTAGGTGTCAACAATAACTCGTGGATTTATATGAATATCATTAATAGAGGAATTTTAAAGATTTTGATGGATTTCAAATTTAAAAATACATATAAGAATCTTTTTTGAAACTTCACTATTTTTAATGAGATTCTTTTTAGATTTTGTGAAAATATATTCAAATTTATGAAATTCATTAGAATTTATAATCTTTCAAAATTCATGAAAATCTGAACTGAGGGCACCCTTGTCTTTGATTGCAACGCCTTCTACATTTGTGTGGCGAGGTGATGCATTAAAAGACAAATGTCAGAAGTCAATTTCTTGCTTTAAACATATTGTCAACAAAAATGCTTAATTCTCAAGAATAAGCATGAAGTCAGCAGTGATGTCCTTGCTTCTTAAGATTCAGGGGCATAAAAGGAGTAAAGGCAAAGTGTCCCCTAGTAGTCAAGGGCCTTATAGGCCAATGACATTCCCCCACGTGGAAGCCTCACGTGTTTCTCACGCTTTTCACCTGAATATGGCGAAGCGATATGACTCATTATGTCTCTCCCGGCAACACATGTCATCCATGTATGGTCCTCGTATGAATGGTTAACGTAGTCAAGCTTCATCCCTTGACAAGCTTTGCATAATCCCGTTATCGATCGAGCGAACCTTGATAAGACTCGATAGGTGACGTGTAGTTGGCGAAGCATTTTATCCATTAATAATCAATTGGTGTTTTACAATGATATGGACAACTATCACGTACATTAAGCGAATCTATCGATCAAGGAAACTACACGTGTCAACACCTAGATATCCCCACAAACATTCTCGGTGATCAAGGAAGATCTAAAGACATTGTCTTTACAAGCTAACTCCGTACAAGTAGGAAACAACTCGATAAATGGAAATAATTTTACAACCACGAGGGAGGCACCACGTGTAGATTAGGGTTGCAACATTCTAACTTATTTTACGGAGATTCTCACATATAAATATCCAAGCACATATAAATATTCATGCACACGTAGAGGTAGGACTGCCGATTTTCAAAGCTCTAGCGAAATTTCTTTTTTTCGATCTTTCCAATACCATTTTTCACATAAATTGATATTATTCTTGTTCGGGTAGTTGTTTTGACAGTGGTAGTACCAAATGTCGCCACCGTAAATTCCGAATTCTTTGGATCAATAGATTTAGTAGATGTTCACTTGAGCAATTTGACTTAATAGACTTATCCCATATTTCCATTTCTCCAAAAATACAACTTTCTTGCATCAACCTTGGGTTGGAGAAATTAAAAACATGGGACTAGATATGATAAAATAAAAACTAGAGGACCAAATCAGTAACTAATTAAATCAAAATTTTAATTATTTTCTTTTCTTTCTCATCTATAAGCTAGAAAATGCACAGATAATTCTTAGATTTTATTTATTTTAATCTCATTGAGATTTACATGCCAGTAATCAGAATCTAATTCAGGAAATCAAAAATAAAATTCTGTCAACCTTCGATAAATTACATACAATCGGATTGAGATTCTACTGTAAATATACATAATCATATTTCTATATTCACGAAATGAATATTGATAAACTTATTAAAGATTACTTTTATCCAAGTTTCACTTCTTTCACAGTTCAGCAATAGCCAGGTTTAAGTCATTTGCTGGACAATTTTATCATCGCTGTTAAGTTATAAATACCAGAGCTGTATTTGGTCTTCATACATTTTTTTTTTTTCTCCAAAGCAATGAAACACACCGGGGAGGGTTCTTCATCCAACCAACAGGCGGCGGAAGAGGGAAGCCCTCGACAAAACAGCGGTGATGGGGAGGGGAACGTCCGGCGAGGCCATGGGCGTGGCCGATCCCACCCACCCTCCATGCAACCACGAGCTCCACCGCAAATGGGTCGTGCAGGCTTCTCTGCCTTCACTCCCTATAGGCCTCTAGGCCCTCCACAACAAGGGAATTTCCCTGCAGCATCGTCTGGAGCTGCTGCAGGTGCAAGTCGCAGCGGAATAATTGAGGTGGCGCAGGCAGTACACGTGGCTGTCGGTGGCAGTTCTGGTAGTTCTCTAGCTGCAGTCGGAAGCCAATTTGGAGACTCCATAGTCAGAAAGAGGGACATAGGGCACGCAGAGGGTGGAGAAAATCCGTTCCGATGCAGCGTTTGCTCTAAGTCCTTTCGGTCATCCAAAGGTCTCTTTGGTCATCTGCGATTGCACCCAAATCGTGGATGGAAAGGTGCCTTTCCCCCTCCATCATTTAAGGCCGAGGAGGACTTCGCCAACATTCCTATTCTAAATCAAAATGCTGCTGCAGGCAGTGGTCGACAAATGGTGGAGGGTGTTGCTGATGGTGGAGGAAATGCTCCTGCGTCTGCTGAGGGGGGAGATGGTTCAGACACAATTCAATATAAAGTTCCAGACTTGAACTTTTCACCTCTCCCAGACAGTGACGAGGAATGAGGAGTTTAGACTATTATTTTTTTTTCTTTGTTTGTGTTACACCAAAAACTAATATGTTGTAAGTTACTATTTGATTAATAAATTATGAGCAGCGATTTTATTAGTCATCAATTTTTTTATCTTTTCACAATAACATAAAAAAATTTCCATATATATAAGCTAATCACGATATTTAAGAGAGCAGAGTTACATATATACATGAAAGGATGTAAACAATAGTTGTACGAAATTTTAGAGTTCTTTTATAGTATACGGAAATCTTAATTAATATTTTATTGACATAGGTAGTTCAAAAATAGAGAGATCGATTTCTTTTTTTGGATAAGTTGTCTCGAAACAACATTAAAGAACAAAAAACAAATAAATTATAAATTGATGTATGGATTGAGTCTTCCATACATATGTTGTGGCTTGGTCAACCATTTCTTAAACATGTTCATTTCATTTAATTCGATTATATATATTGCACCAATCCACTGGAAATATATGAGATTGATGTCAGTATTATAAGGAAAATTTGGAAAATCTACAACTGAGATAGTCTCAATTTCCACTTCGTAATCGTAAGTATTAAAAAGTCCAAAACTCTTTAATTTACCAATTATATAGAGTAAAGCTACTTCAATTATAAGTAGCATAGACTAATATGTTCTATTTATTTTATTTTTATTTTATTTTATTTTTTGTCGTGAATAAAAATCCCATATATTACTATATTGTACGAACACAATAGTTTATTAAATTATGAATAGAAGTAAAAGACATTACAACATAATTATTGCAGTTCATTAACTTTCATGAATACAAATAAGAGGCATTATCGCGTATCACGCTAATCATTAAGTTTTCTATTCAATTATAAGTAGAAAGTGCATACAAGTGTGCACAAAAGATGTAAGTTCTTGTACGGATATTGAATTTATCTTAAAGTACATGCCCATCTTATAGCATAGATTGAGATCATCTTAAAGTACATCCGCATCTTAAAAAAGAGTTAACAACAAAAAAACATTTATTGATGAATATGTTGTGTCTAAAAGTTGCAGTATCTTTATGACAAGCTACAAATATTATATGGATACAGAACTCAAATAAAGTACACAAGCATAATGAAATATAGTTAAAAACAAAAAGAAAAAGAAAAGAAGAATTATTTATTTTGATGTTTACATCAAGTCTAAATGTTAAATGTGTCATTATTCACTAAATTTATATTTCCGTTAGGCTTTACTCACCGAACTTTAAAATGCTTCTAAATGGTCATTGAACTTAACACATTGCACCTCTAACCCACATTGCACCTATCACACACTCATTTTGTTGCATTAGTCACTAAACTTTTAAAACACTTTTAAGATTTAACACGTTGCACTTTATCACTTGTTCATCATGTACCATTAGAGACTGAACTTTACTATTGAATTTAATTGTTCAAAAATTAAAAATTACCTTTTGAATTACATTTTGATGATTCTAAAAATTATATTTTGTTAATATTGATTAATATTATTGACTCTAAACTGAAAATTTCACTACTTGTTTGAAATATTATTATTAATTTTTTTTTTTTTATTTGGGTCTACGATGTCAATCGAAAAAAAATTTCTATTTTATTTTCTTGACGTGAAGGATATTATAATCTACATTAAGATTTATTTCAATTTGAAGCTAGCATTCTTCTATCTTCTCGAACATATCTTTTGACAACTAGAGAGGCAAGATCATTTTGACCAATATTAATATTTTTGTTTTAGATTGAGAGTCTCGTTATCTTTTTTTTTTTTTACTCAAAAACATTATGAAGTTTAATTATCACTCAAAAGCATTTTAAAGTTCAATGAGTAAAGTTTGATAGAGGTACAAGTTCAGTTACTAATAAAATATGGTAGGTGCGCAATGTAGTGCAATATATTAAAATTTAGTAACAACTCATAAATTCATTCTCACACGTGTTTACTAAATACTCTATTATGCATGAGCCTAAGAGATTCTATCGGAAGCTCGAGCCACGGAGGGGCAATTCTATCGGAAGCTCGTTGAAGAAAGACCACATGCACTGTAGCTAGTTGTATGCACAACAATGGAGGAATAAATTTGTCACGCGTGCAATGAAGAAAAGAGAGACTATTTATACCTATAGGTTAAACCCTTGTTTGGTGAAAATTAAAATTTTAATTTTAATGACAAATTTCATGGGACACTCACATTTTCAATCATATATTTCATTAATTTTTATCTAAATCTGCTAAAAATTGATTTTAATATCTACCAAACAAGAGCTGAATGTCCACTATGCGTGACATTAATAAAACGTGAAATCTAGCTGAGGCTCAGCAATTTGATAATTTGAGGCATATTTTTGGACTTTATGCCACAACCTTTGTAGTTCAATGCATACAACATAACTAGTCCATCCTTGGTCTTGGAAGGGTTTGCAGTTGAGAAAATGCAAGCACTCGAATTAACAACCAAGAACTCGACTAGGATATTGTCCCTAAACATCGTTCACTTTTATTTTATTCCCAATACCCGTAATGTACCTCAAATTCAATGTGTTGTGTAAAACAATGACTGCATGTTCTTCCCAATATAACTCACTTTTATTTCATGGCTCCACAAATTTCTTAAACATGTTCATTTTATTTAATTTGATTATAAATAAGGTGGTTATATTGACACCACAAATTTTATTTATTTCACTACATTTTAATTGTAGTTAAACTACTCAATTTTTTCTCGCAATTATTTTCTTAATTTTTTTTTATCAAATTCTTATCTTCAACCTTCTATTATTTAGTAGTACATGTTGTTTTTTATGATGATTTGTGCTAAAATATTTTATTTTCTTTTTTCAAACTAAGAAAAAAAGTATTTTTTTTGTACTTCCTTTTTTATAAATATGATGGGAAAAATAAGTTGTTATACGCTCTTTCAATGGATTTTTTTTGCCATAAACTATTATCAAATACACAATATGTTGACTAATGGAAAGTTTGAGAAAAGAGTGCTATGAAACATCGTTACGGACATAAATGCTATAATAATTAAAGATTAAGAACTTTAAGTGTAATTAAAATATGGTACAATAAATAAAAATTGTGGTGTGAATATAATTACCTTATAAATATTGCACCAATCCACTCTCTGTAAGTATTTTAAGAAAATTTTGAAAAATCTACAGTTGAGATTGTCTCAATTTCAACTTGGTAAGTATTAAAAAGTCCAAAACTCTGTAATTATTAGTTCTCTATATAGTTTCAGAAAGTTAGGGCAAACGTGTATTTGAAAATCATATAAAATTATTAATCGATATAGGAATATTATTTACAAACCTAATTAAAATTTACCTGTTTTTTATGACAAAACTATCTCCTACTAGTTTTCATTTATAAGTAAAAATATAAACTTTTGAATTTACCAGTTATTATAGAGTAAAGCTACTTCAATTATAAGTAGCTTAGACTAAGAAGTTCTATTTTTATTTTTATTTTACATTTTTGTCCGTGAATATAAATGCTAGATATTACTACATTGTACGAACACCATAGTTTATTAAACTATGGATAGAAGTAAAAGACATTACGACATAATAATTACATTTCATTAATTTTCATTGATACCTAATCATTAAATCTTCTATTCAAATACTAATCATATGCCTGTACAATGCACGATCTTTGTCATATATAAGGTAATATTAGCGTGTCTGCAAAATAGATTTATACCTCTTTTTTCTTTGGTGACTTCTTTTTAAACATTCAATGCATAAAATAGCACTATTTCATCTATTAGCTTACCCAAAATTCAGAATTGCCCAAAAGATAAATGAGACGATAGGATCGTACATGGAATATTCATTGCTTACAAGACTATTTTTACTAAATATACAATTTGAAGAAGCTAATCAGATGTACTTGTCTCGTCCATGATCATTGTAAGCCACAAATCGATGGAACCCCATCTAATATAAGGAATCCTGCAAATAATGAGAAGAAATCAAGAGTGAAACGAATTTGCAATGCCTCGATACTTTATACTGATAAATGAAAAGAACTGGTGTATATTTACTCACACTAGTTAATGGAACCATTTTTTCGTGAAATTTATGCTTAGACTATTGAATCTACCTCTTGAGTAATGCCGATAAGCCTTCTCCAGTCTTGCATTGTAGCAATAAATTCATCATAACTGATTCTTCCATCTTGCATTCATATAAGGCAGGTTGTAGACTCACAACTTTAATAAGCATTTGTACTTCAGACTCTGCTAGCTGTGAATTGAAATTTTGTAATCCAACCATCAGTTCTTCAGTTGAAATAATACCATCATTGTCAGTGCCTATCTTAGCAAACATCTCTTTTATGTTTTCGACTTCTTCGTTGGGGAAGAAATCAACAATTATCTAATCATAGAAACAGAAGCTTGAATATTTTTTGAAACATTTTCACTGTAGAAAATAACAATAGAAACTGTAATGATAAACAACCCTCAAAGCCTTCCTCTTGGACCAATTCATCAACAAGAATTGCTTGAGTCTTGACTTGACAACATCTCCAAGAGGAACATTTGGAGTCTTCTTTGCAATTTGAAGTCATGTTCTTTTAAAAGAAACAATTGTTCTTTAGGACAAGCATAAATCATATATGCTTCAAATATGATCCAAGTTTCAGGGCATCTCAAATCTCAAGGAAATCTTCATCAATATCATTGTTAGAACAAACAACTATTTAGGGTTCCTTGCTGCCTCCAGCAATAACAGTTTGAAGCAGAATACTCAATAACCAACTCTATAGTAATTTTCCTTTTACCTCAAATGTTTTCCTTTGTGGATACTGTAATTAATTTAGAATAGTGGCCTAACTAAAAGTTTCCATCTGTAGAATATATTGGACTTAGCTTTCCCATGATCAAATCTATAGAAGATTGTAGCATAAGCTGCCATAATCCACTCGCTAAGGAAGGGGAGGGAGTCTAAGATAGTTTATCTTACAATAAACAAAGAGCAATGAATCTAAGCTGGGTACACAAATTTAGATTTCAAAAGCTATGTCTCAACAAAATTACAGTAGGAATAAACTCTCTTAGAAAGAATAAATTTATAGACACATTTTTTCTTTATCAATTACCAAGAAAACAGAAACTGCATATCTAAAAAGTAACATCATCAGTGCACCTGAAAACTATTACCCATTATCTAGTACAACATCTACTCCACTCAATCCAATAATGCAAAGATCATTATTTTCTTTGTGGAGCATGGTTCTCATGGCCAACTTGTTTGATAGTTATTGTAATCAACTAATAACAATCTAGACACTTTGTGTTGAACAATGAAATTTTTAAATTATTAGGTATTTTTAAGTTTTCTTCCAAACTGGATTTACTATGGAGTGGAATCAATTATACATGCATAATGGGACACAAATCAAGAGCAAAAGAATTGTGTTGATAAATAAAATGATAAAATTTCAAGATTCGGTAAAAAAGGTAACCAGAGCAAAAAATTAACACTGAAGCCCCAAGAAATATGTAAATTGCAGAAAGCTTTAAAAGATTAGAGAATGGTGGTTGTCCGAACAAAACTAATTTCAAGTAGAATGAAGAAGGATTTTATATTCATTAAATAACATACCAAACGCGAACAATATTTTTCCGACAACTTGTTTTTGTAGTGAGTCGAAGTTTACGATGTGGCTCCAACATCTGTCGTACAAGACTTTTGACACTTTCTGTAATGCTTGGCCGTGGTTCCTTTTCAATGTCTATTTCCCTCGTATGATGGCTTGAGCAACACCTTGTTCAGATTCTGTGCAAAAAACTTGTTTTTTGATGGATGATTTAATCATGGTTGCAAACATGATTAAAAAAAAAAAGAATAACATTCATCCTCTTCTTCATCATGTTGACCAAGTCCCTACCACTTCTTTTAGAAAATTCCACTGCATACACCACTCCAGTCTACAAATAATGTAAATTACAAACAGGATTTCATGAGCACCACTCCATGAAACATATGGAGAATTGATATGGCTCCCACAAGGAAAATTACTTAGGACCCACAAGATTAGATACATGAGAAATAATCTAAGATAAAGGACACGAGCACCAATTTTCTAAACAAATAAATATACCACAAAATAAATTGTGTAGATGAGATTATTGGACATATAAAATGCATCAACATTAATAATAAAAATACACATCTTATCAGGATAAAAGATACAAATAAATCCTGGAATAGCAAAAATCACAAACTTACAATCCGAATATCATCGACTCCACCAAGAATGGCTGCTACCAATTTCGAGCGGAAAGTATTCCATACTTTGTATTCAACCTTTGTTACATCTTCATTCTATCCCATTAAATAAAATACATTTATCAACACCAAAAATAAAAATAGCTAAAATCATGGAAAGTAATAACTCTTTGAATATACAAGTGGACAGCCGGATGCATTTAACTAAATAATGAGCCAAAACCAAATACAAATGCCACCTTATTCAACACGAGGAGCAATCTTGGCTACGCTTAATAAAGGTAAATAGTTTACAAACATGTTTACCTTTCTTACCTTTAAATAAAAACAAGTTACAACCTTGACCAATAAAAAATGTGATTATTACAAAACAAACTTATTTATTTATTCCTTGTGTGATTCCTATTTTTTTCTAAAATACATTTTTATTTCTCTTCTTTTTTACCACACATTCTTTAATAAAATAATATTACACGCAAATCTAAAAATTCTCCTTATTTTTTAATCACGAATTTTCTATTAATCTACTATTTCAAAATGCACTCGACACAAAGGGCTAAAACATATAAATATAAGTAAACTTAAGCTTAGCCAAATATGCTCAGAGCTAGGACATTTGACAATATGATAGGTAAGGAACCACTGATATTACACTTATCAGCCAAAGAAATTGATTTATCAGACATTTATCCATAACAATATGCTTCAAATAAAATCAAGAATCGATTGCAACTAAGTATCCTAAAAACCACACACAAATATTAAATTAAAATCTCATCTTCAGTCATCAAGAAATATTATAAACAAATTAAAATGAATATACACAGAATATACATAAACTCAAATACAAACCTCAATAGAGATTCACTTCTCATTGTAAATAGCTTCACCAGGAACCATATTCTTGGTGCAAAGCGTTGTTTTTTTTACCTTACCAATAAAAACACCCTCATGCCGATGTGGCTCAATTATAACCTACCAAATGTTGGGGCCACCTACCAAACATTGGTAAATAAAATGTTTGCTATTCAACTCGGCAGAACGATGGAAGTCTAAGTTGATGACATGCTAGTGAAAAGCCTCCAAGCCAAGGAACATATAAAGCATGACGAAGCTTTCCAAATACTGAAGAAATATCGTATGAGGCTGAACCCCCTTAAATGTCCTTTCGGTGTGGCCTCAAGAAAGTTCCCGGGCTACATCATGAATCGAAGAGGGATAGAGGCCAACCCAGAAAAGATTAGGGCTTTGGTTGAAATGAGGTCATCACATAAGCCCAAGGAGGTGTAACGGCCCACTAGTAGGATAGTCGCACTCAATCGTTTCATCTCAAGGGCCACTGAAAAGTTCTTACCCTTCTTCAAGATCCTTAAAGGGGAAAAGATTCCAATGGACCCCAGAGTGCGAAGAGGCGTTCCAAGAGTTGAAAAACTACTTAGGACGGGCACTTCTATTGAGCAAACAAAAGGAAGGAAAGCCTTTGTTGTTATATTTAGGGGTGGCTAAAGACTCAGTCAGCTCGGTACTTGTGAGAGAGGAAAAGACGCATCAATTACCAATTTACTATGTAAGTAGGGCCTTGTTGCTAGCTGAAACGCGCTATCCGAATATGGAGAAGTTGGCCATTTCCCCAATAACTACATCTCGAAAGCTGAGGCCATATGTTCAGGGCTACAGTATTCATGTTTTGACAAATTTCCCACTAAGGCATGTCCTACAAAAGCCATACGCCTCGGAGATGTTACTAAAATGGACAATAGAGCTCAGTGAGTTTGGCATAATATACCTGCCCAGGACGTAAATCAAGGGGCAAGCCCTAACCGATTTTGTTGCAAAATTCGCCAAGGCCTTGAGGTCGAAGTGAATATGATGTCGGTAGAACCCCTCACTTGGAACCTCTTTGTGGATGGTTCCTCTGGAGAGACAGGATCTGGGGCTGGTGTTGTTTTGGAAAGTTGAGAGGGGCTTAAACTTAACTGAGCAGTAAGACTTGGGTTCAAGGCTTCCAACAATGTGGCTGAATAGAAACTGTCCTGGCTGGACTTCAGTTGGCCAGGAAATTCCAAGTGAAGAGGTTGATTATCAGTAGTGATTCGTAGTTGGTGGTGAATCAAGTCAACGAGAACTTTGTAGCCAGAGACAAGCAAATGGCAGCATATCTGAAACTGGTTATGGATTTGCTTCCCAACTTTGAGAAATTCGAATTGATGTAGGTCCCACACCATGAGAACTCCCATGCGGATGCTCTATCAAAATTGGCTAGTAATAAGGACTCAGAGCTACTCAAGGTAGTGTCAATTGAACACTTGGCAGAGCCCTCTATCAAGAAAGGGGAAGAACTGATGTGGATTGAAAACACTCAATCATGGATGCACCCCATCTTGGCTTATTTGAAGGAGCATGCCTTACAAGACAATGAAATCGAAACGCGATGACTTAAAGGAGAGCTGCACACTTCGTTCTACATGATGATATTTTATATAAGTGAGGGTTTTCATCTCCCTCCTCAAATGCACGGAAGGAGAAGAAGTGAACTACATCCTAAAAGAGGTTCATGAAGGTGTTTGTAGGAATCACTCTAGGGGACCATCCTTGGCCTACAAGATACTCAGGCAAGGATATTACTAGTCAACCTTGAAAAGGGACTCAATAGAGTTTGTACGCAAATGCGACAAGTGCCAACGCTTCTCCATGGGCAGAGACGGTCCTCCCAAGAACTCACCGTCGTGTCCAGTCATTGGCCATTCGCCAAGTGGAGAGTGGACTTCATTGGCCCTTTGTCTAAAGGAAGGAGAAGTGCTCGCTTAGCCATTATGGCTATTAACTATTTTATGAAATGGGTTAAGGCGGAGCCGTTGTTTAACATTACTAAGGCAAACACTTCAAAGTTTCTCTGAAAGAATATCATATGCAGGTTTGGCATACCGCACTCTTTAGTCTCAGACAATGGTAAACAGTTTGACAATAGGAGGATCATAGACTTATGCGATGAACTCGGGATTAGAAAGCATATCTCTTCGCCTCAGTATCCCCAAGCCAATGGCCGGTCGAAGCTATCAACCAAACCATCAAGATCACCCTGAAAATGAAATTAGACGCTTCAAAAGGAGCCTCGATTGACGAACTTTCCCAGGTCCTCAGGACCATCAGAACTACTTGTAAAATGGCAACTGGAGAGACCCCATTCTCAATGACTTATGGTGCCAAAGCAATGAGTCCCGTGGAGGTCGGCGTTCCATCTCCTCGTCGCATCCATTTTAATGAAGTGATGAACGACAATCTGAGAAAGCTTGAACTTAAATTCCTCGAAGAAAAGAGAGATTCTCAGGCCCGACTCTCCTCTTACCAATGCAAGATGATGCGATACTATAATATCAAAATGAAGAAAATGGACTTCCATATCGACGACCTAACACTCTGGAAGGTTTTCCCATCATCCAAGGATCGGAGCACAGGAACCTTGGGGACAAATTGGGAAGGTCCATACCAGATCGTCGAAGAAGTAAGACGTGGCACCTACAAAATTGAGGATTTAGAAGGAAAAATGATGCATCACCTATAGAACATCAAACGCCTAAGGAAGTACTATCAATAGGGAGCTTTTAGCTATGTAAATATTGCAAATGAATGAACTGGTTTCAGTTTTTATTTCGTCTTAATATAAGATCACCTCTACCAAGGAAATCTACCTAGTCAGAGATGGTGAGGGTGCCATCTCTAATAAGGTAGAGTGTATTCACACATTTGACAGCCTTGCGAAGGTGCTAACATCCATGAGGTCACCTCTACTGAGGAAATTTACCTAGTCAGAAATGGTACGGGTGCCATCTTTGTTAAGGCAGGACGTGTCCACACATTACACATCCTCATGCATGTACGATTATGCTTGTCATTCATTGGCTTCTTCCATTTTCTTAAGTGGTTAAGCTTAGCCGATGCCATTATACTTGTTATTTATTGGCTTCTTCCATTTTCTTAAGTGGTTAAATTTAGCCGATGCGATTATACTTGTCATTCATTGGCTTCTTCCATTTTCTTAAGTGGTTAAGTTTAG
>CAIGRF010063571.1:0-12835 GCA_903798235.1 Fraxinus ornus
GAACTCATGGTCCCAAATGGTGGGGAAGTGGATGTTGTGGCGTCGGGCCAGCATATGGACAGATATGCCATTCAGCGTGTTCCATTCCATCTTTCTGTCGAAGTACGTGGCCGGGGGGACGAGACTAAGGGCTGGTACTACAAGGTGCCCTAGGGGTCTTACTCCCATATTATCACTAGGCTGCCTTCTTCTGTGAAGGGTTGGAGGAGTTCCTGGTTCTGGGTTGCTGAGAGGTGGGATACCATGGAGGGAGATCCTATGGCGCCTTTCACTGTTACCACTTTGTACTCGTCTTTCAGTAAGTTCATTTCCCGAGCTAGTTTCACTTGTATTTTTGCTCATGATTTTAATATATCATGCTTGCAGGCTCCCTCCGGATGTGTGAAATATCCGAGGAGAATTGGGGCATATTGAGTCAACTCTACCAGACGCCTCCATTGGAGAGGAGTTTTAAGGAGATCATCGACCAAAATCCCCACTTCATCTTGCATGGGCTAATGTCTAACCAAGGTGGTTCAGCCTCTTTTTTACGTTTTGCCTTTATCAGGGAATACTTAGCCTTTTTTTTATTCATTTTGCTTGCAGCGGACTTCGCTAAGAAGCAAGTACCAAAGCCCGACTTCGTTACGATCCGCAAATCAGTGGCAGAAGCGAAGGTATTGAAGACAAGCTCGGCTGCTTACAAGAAGCAGTCAGAGCGTTTACTTTCTATTAGCAAGGCTAGACAGCAGCCTGTTGATGAAAACGAGGCGGAGGAAGGTGCCTCCCTCGTTAAGAGAAAGAAGAGAGCCGGCCCATCTGGGGCTTCTGCTTTGACTCTATCTGGGGTGGCTGCTGCTTCGAATGTCGGGGTGATGTGGCTGCCACTTCATCCATTCCTTAGGCCATTGTGCCAATAACTGCTTATTTCTCGAAGGAGTCGGTGAGGAAAAAGTATAAGAAGTCTGATGCCACCTCAGATTGGGGAAAGGCTACTAATTTCCTGGGGAGTAAGGACGAAGATCTTCCCGAGGCGGTGCTAGAGATGCTTCCCTCGGAGACTGCATCGGCTATGAGGGTCCACAAGAAATACTGGACTGTGGACTGGGCTAGCACGCTACTTCCTGCGACATTGAGGACCTCTAGCCGCCAATAATGCCTGTGTGGCTAGGGCACTAAGTCTTGGGACAGTGGCAGAGGATTTGGTAAGAGGCCTCCTGAAAAAGAACGATGACCTGGAGAAGAGGGTGGAGGCCTCGTTAAACTGGGAGGCAGAAGTAGAGAAAGTGAGAAGGGAGGTTTAGTTGGCGGAGGAGAAGAGGACCGAGGCAGAAATGAAGCTCGACTTAGTTGAGATCCAGGCTAATCGGCTTCATAAGTGGTTTCCTTAACCAAGAAGATTGATCAGTCCAATGAGCATCAAAGGCTCACCTCCGCGGCCTTTGAGGGGGCAAAGAAAGAGAAGTCCGAGCTGAAAAAAGTGAATGAGGCCCAGGCTGAAGAGATTGATTCTCTGAAGGCAGAGGCGAAGACAATTGGTGAAGCGGCGGTCCAAACTTATAAGGGCAATTTTGATAAAACGCCGAAGTATGATGACTTCGCCAATTTCTGGGCGTCTTGGGTTGCCAAGGAGGTAATGTCACGCCTGCGTGAGAGGCAACCTAACCTGGACATCACTTTCTTGGAGGAGCAGTTTGGCGGCCCTATTGGGGGTCGACCTGAAGCCGATTTGGCAGAGGAGGAGGAAGCTCCACAGGAGGAGGTCGGAGCCGAAAGGGTCGAGGCCGGGGCTGTTGTGGACCTAGATTAGGGGTCTTGTAATTTCCTTTGTGTAATGGTTTCGGCCTCTCTTTTGTGATTAATGAGTTTTACTTTCTTTTCGTGTTATCACTTCTGCTTGCTTTATTCTGCTTACACAACCGTGTCTTTCGAAAATACTTCGGCTGGGCAGCGACTCGGGTTGGCCCAGCGAGTTAATAAAATGAGACAAGTAATATCACCTCTGAACGGTACAATCATTTTAATTAAATGGGACAAGAAATATCACCTCTGAACTGTGCAACCATTTTAATTAAATGAGACAAGTAATATCACCTTGGAACTGTGCAACCATTTTAATTAAATGGGATAAGTAATATCACCTCGGAACTGTGCAACCATTTTGATTAAATGGGACAAGTAATATCACCTCGAAATTGTGCAACCATTTTAATTAAATGGGACAAGTAATATTACCTCGGAACTGTGCAACCATTTTAACTAAATGGGACAAGTAATATCACCTCGAAATCGTACAACCATTTTAATTAAATGGGACAAATAATATCGCCTTTGAACTGTGCAACCATTTTAATTAAACGCGTTTCTGTTTTGTCAAGGGCGGTACCCGCACCGTCTCTGATTAAACAGATCTTCTTGGGGGGAGCTTGCACCTCTGCAAGGTTGCTTTAAGTCGTACGTTTTTGTCTTGTCAAAGTTGGCACCCGTACCGCCTCTGATTAAAGAGATCTCCTTGAGGGTGACTCCTTGGGGGGGAGCTTACACCTTTGCAAGGTTACTTTAAGTCGTGCGCTTCTGTCTTGTCAAAGGTGGCACCCGCACCGCCTCTGATTAAACAGATCTCCTTGAGGGTGACTCCTTGGGGGGAGCTTGCACCTCTGCAAGGTTGCTTTAAGTCATGCGCTTCTGTCTTGTCAAAGTTGGCACCCGCACCGCCTTTGATTAAACAAATCTCCTTGAGGTTGACTCCTTGGGAGGAGCTTGCACCTCTGCAAAGTTGCATTAAGTCGTGAATGCAAGAAAGAAGAGAAGCAGAACATATTTCATTCATTTGGTTGCATTATTTCATGAAGGTTACATGCCTCTTACTGGTAGTACATTCGCAGATGTTCAATGTTCCATGGATGGGGCAATGCCTTCCCATCCAGTTCTTCTAAGGTGTAGGTGTCGGGACGGATTTCCCTAACTATCCTGTACAGGCCTTCATAGTTCGGCCCCAAAGTACCTGTACCAGGGCTTTTAGTGGAGGGGAAGATCTTACGGAGCACCAGGTCGTCGATGCGAAGCGTCCTCTTCTTCACTTTGGCGTTGAAATAACGTGTCATCTTATGCTGGTAGGAGGCAAGCTTAATCTGGGAATCATCTCTTCTTTCCTCGAGGAAGTCCAGCTCCAACCTCCTCAGTTCATCATTTGTTATTTCATTGAAGTGTATGTGGCGAGGCGAGGGGAGACCAACCTCTACTGGGCTCATAGCCTTAGCTCCATATGTCATGGAAAAGGGTGTTTCTCCAATGACAGTTTTTCAAGTGGTTCTAATGGCCCAGAGGACTTGGGGGAGCTGTCTACCCAAGCCCCCTTGGATACATCCAGCTTTCTTTTCAGGGTCAGCTTGACGGTCTTGTTGATCGCCTCGACCTGATCGTTGGCCTGGGGATGATGAGGCGAAGAGAAATGCTTCCTGATTCCCAGTTCATTGCACAAGTCCCGGATCTTCATGTTATCGAATTGCCTGCCATTGTCTGAGACAAGGGAATGTGGTATGCCGAAGTGGTAAATGATGTTTTTCCAAAGGAATTTAGAGGTATTTACCTCCGTGATTTTGGATAAAGGTTCTCCTTCTACCCATTTCGTGAAATAGTCGATTGCAACGATGGCGAAGCGAGCGATTGCTCTTCCCTTGTGTAGAAGACCAATGAAGTCCATTTCCAATTTGACAAATGGCCAGGGGCTAGTTACGATGGTAAGTTCTTGAGAGGGCTATCTTTGTATATTGGAAAAACATTGGCACTTGTCACATTTACGTACAAACTCCTTGGTATCCCTTCTCAGGGTAAGCTAATAGTAACCTTGTTGGAGTATTTTGTGTGCCAAGGCTGATCCTCCGGAGTGGTTGCCGTAAAAGCCCTCGTGAACTTCCTTCAGGATGTAATTCGCCTCCCCTCCCCATGCATCTGAGGAGGGGGGAGGAGAAACCACGCTTATATAGAATACCGTCATGTAGTATAAAGTAGGCAGCTCTCCCTCGAAGTTTTTGGGCTTCGGCTTCGTCTTCGGGTACAGTTTGGTCCTTGAGATAAGACAAAATAGGTAACATCCATGGCGGCGTGCCCTCAATCCACATCAGTTCTTCACCCTTCTTGATATAGGGCTCAGCTAGGTGTTCGATTGGTACTACCTTGAGCAGTTCTGAATCCTTGCTGCTGGCTAACTTTGATAGTGCATCAGCATGGGAGTTCTCGTGACGTGGGACTTAGATTAACTCAAATTTTTTGAAGTGAGGTAGGGAGTTCATCACCAATTTGAGATATGCTGCCATGTGTTTGTCTCTTGCCACGAAGTTTCCATTCACTTGGTTCACCACCAACTGGGAATCGCTACTGATGATTACTCTCTTCACTTGTAGTTCTTTGGCCAACCGAAGCCCTGCCAGAAGGGTTTCGTATTCAACTATATTGTTGGAAACTTTGAACCCGAGCCTAACTACGCAGTTCAGCTTGTGTCCTTCTGGGCTTTCTAGTACAACACCAGCTCCCGAGCCTGTTTCACTTGAGGAACTGTCGACGAAGAGGTTCCAGGTGGGGGCTTCTGCTGGTTCCATGTCTACTTCGATTTCTGGAACTTTAGCGAACTCGACCACAAAATCGGTTAGGGCTTGACCCTTGATCGTAGTACGGGGTGTGTATGTTATATCAAATTCGCTGAGCTCAACAAACCATTTTAGTAGCATCCCAAAGGCGTTTGTCTTCTGCAGGACTTACCTTGGCGGGAAATTTGTTAGGACATGAATGCTGTGAGCTTGGAAGTACGGCCTTCGCTTTCATGAAGCAGTGACCAAAGTTAGGGCCAACTTTTCCATTTCTGGATAGCGTGCCTCAGCAGGTAATAAGGCTCGGCTTACGTAATAGATTGGTAGCTGTCGTGCCTCCTCTTCTCACACCAATACTGAGCTGATTGAGTCATTACATACTGTCAAGTATAGGAATAAAGGCTCTCATTCTTTAGGTTTGCTGAGGAGAGAGGAGTGTCCCAGATAACTCTTCGACTCCTGGAACGCTTCCTCGCACTCCGGGGTCCATTGGAATGTTTTTCCCCCTTTGAGGACTTTGAAGAAAGGCAAACACTTTTTAGTGGCCCTTGAGATGAAGCGGTTTAGTGCGGCTACCCTGCCAGTGAGCCGTTGCATGTCTTTGGGCTTCTGCAGCGACCTTATTTTGATTAGGACTTTGATTTTCTCTAGGTTGGCCTCAATTCCTCTCCGATTTACCATATAGCCCAAGAATTTTCCTGAGGCCATACCAAACGCGCACTTGAGGGGGTTAAGCTTCATACGGTATTTTCGCAATGTTTGGAATGCTTCGTCAAGGTGCTCAATGTACTCCTTAGTTCGGAGGCTTTTTACCAGCATGTCGTCAACATATACCTCCATTGTTTTGTCGAGCTGACCAGTGAACATTTTGTTGACTAACCTTTGGTAAGTGGCTCCAGCGTTCTTCGGCCGAAGGGCATCACTTTGTAGCAATAGAGCCCTCTGTCGGTGATGAAAGAGGTATTCTCCTTATCTCCTGGGAACATTGGGATTTGATTGTAGCCCGAATAGGCGTCCATGAAGCTTAGTAGTTCGTGCCCAGCGGTTGAGTCCACTAATTGGTCGATCCGTGGGAGTGGGAAACTGTCTTTTGGGCAGGCCTGATTGAGGTTGGAGAAATCAATACAGACCCTCCATTTGCCATTGTGTTTCTTTACAAGGACGGGGTTGGATATCCATTTCGGGTAGTTGGCTTCGCGAACGAAGCCGTTGTCAACTAGCTTTTCTACCTCTTCTTTCAAGGCCTCATACCTTTCGACATTCAAAGCTCTCCTCTTCTGTCTATGTGGGGGGCAACTTGGATCGATTTTCAAGTGGTGGCAGCTGATCCTTGGGTCTATCCCCAACATGTCCTCGTGTCTCTAGGTGAAGACATCTGCATTTCTTCGTAGGCATTCTTTTAATTCTTCCTTGGTCTCTTTTTCCAGCCCCCTACCGATTTGTAGGACCTTGGAAACACTCAGTGGGTCTACCGAGAACGCTTCTAGCTCTTCCATTGGGGCGGTCTGAGACTCAGATTCGATTATCCTGGGATCCAGCTCTTCAAGGGATATTTCAGGTCTGACATCTTTCATAACAACGTCCATCGCCAGAGGTGTCTCTTCTTCAGGGGCCTCTGACATTTCAGCATCTAATACCATGTTGAACCGTAGCTCTGCTTTTCTTAGCGAGTTGAGGTAGCATTCCCTTGATCCCATCTAGCCGCCTCGGATAGTTATGATCCCTTGCTCTGTTGGGAATTTTATGCAGAGGTGATGAATGGAAGTAATAGCTCACAATTTTTCAGGGCTGGTCTTCCTAGAACTCCATGGTAAGCAGATATGTGGTCAGCAACTAAAAATTCCATGAAGTGGTGTGCTACTTGTGGGAAATCCCCATTTTGACAACCAAAGTAATTTTGCCTCTGGGAATGATACTGTCTCCCGTGAATCCATAGAGGGGCGAAGCTATTGGGGTGAGTGCATGGTCTACTGCCATTTTGTCAAAGGCAGAACCGAATAGTATATTGACTAAGCTGCCATTATCCACCAGCATGTACTTCAGCCCATTTCGGGGCCACCACAGCTCTGACTACCAGAGCATCGCAGTGGGGAAAGTGCACACCCATCTCGTCTTCCTAGGTGAATGTAATAGGCTTTGCGCTTCTTCCTCTTGAAGATTGGCTGACTATATAGCTTGCCATAGGTAGGTTTTTCACTTCCCTGGTGTAATTCATTTGTGCATTTTTTTATTCACCTCCTACATGAGGCCTACCAATTATGGTGTTAATTTCTCGAATGGGTTGTGATTCATTCGGGGCGGATAAGTCTCTTCTGGGGCGTTGCCCATCACGGGATCTGTCCCTGTTACTGATCCTCTCATTGCGAGGCGATTGTTGTCTCGTCTCTCTTCTTCTTGAGGAGGTGCGCCTCGGGGTGCTGTTTTGATAGTGATTATCCCGAGCATCGCGGGGGTTACCTGAGGGTCAGTTCACATCCCTACAGTCACTTGTTTCATGGCCATGATACTGATGAAAGGTACAGTAAGGCCGCAGATTTTCCTGGGGCCTATTTCTATTCGCTCCACCTCGTCTCTTATTTCTAGAGGTGGCGAGGCGTCCAGTGTTCCAAGTTGGGTTGCCAACGTTTGATACATCATTTTCGTAGGCCAAGGTGGGCACGACATTGAGTGTGGCTATGGCCAGTGCTTGACCCAAAGTGGGGGCCACCGCATGCCCTGCCTGCGTCCATTGATGGCCAACTATCTGGGTAGTGGGTCCTCTACCCATTCGTCTCTGAGGCGGTGGGAGTCCCTAGCAACTCTTTTTCGGTGATCAATCATTTCTCTGTTGACAATTTCGATTTTCATCATTTCCACCAATTCATCATATGTCAAAGGGTTTTTGCTTCAGACGTCTCTCCAGAATAAAGTGTTCATGTTCGGACCTCCTTTTAGAGCTGAAAGGGCCTCTTTGTTAGTGACTTGTTCACAATAGGTTATCTCATCGGTGAAACGGGCGAGGTAGCTCTTTAGAGTTTTCCCTGCTCTTTGCCTCATGTCTTGTAAGCGTTGTATTGGTGCTTCTCCCTCCTTTGTGGAGAGATACTGGTTCAAGAAGGCCTTTTTTCAGGTCTGGCCAGCTTCTGATGCTAAGAGAGGCTAGTCTGCTGTACCACACATCTGCAGTGCCGCCAGGGTTAGGTGAAAAGTTTTGCATTTCAGGGCTGGCGAGGAGCCTCTCAAGCTCATCTGGGTTTTGTACTTGTTGAGGTGTTTCTCCGGATCTCCCTTCCCTTCATAGTTGGGAATCTTTGGGGGGACAAATTTGTGGGGCATCGGAAAAGTGCGAAGCTCCCTAGAGAAAGACAAGTTGTCATCATCATCATCTAGTTCGTATGACCTACACAGTTCGTCAGGGTCATTTCCCTCTGTTGCTGGGAGAGGAGGATGCTGGGGACCTTCGCGCCTGTTTTCCCAATCTGTAGCGCTCCGCCTCTCTCGCTAGAGGGGCTTGAGCTTGGGTTTGGTCTTGCACTCGTTCCTGCGGCGAGGGGTTTGATGAGCAAGACGGTTCCTATTTCTAGGTGCCCTTCCAATACTATCAAATACACTGGCCGACCTCTGTGGTTGGTCTTCATAAACTGGAGGGAACTGATCCTCCTCTGCAAGGGTGTTTCCAGCCGGGACAACTGTGTAGTTGGAAGTGTCCATCCCCACTTCTCTCTCAATGGGGGCTTCGCCCTGAGGATTCAAATGGGTCCTTCTACTTGACTCCACCTCAGTCAGCCCACGGGTTGATTGCTGAGGACTTTGCTGGGCTTGGAAGCCACCTTGGTTGCGTACTTGCATGAAGAGCTCTTGCATGGCAGCGTTTTGAGCTGCAATGCTTCTCATGTTGGCGGCCATTGTAGGTACTTCGGCTGTAAGTCGGGCTATTCTATTACCTCTGCGATGCCAGTGATGGGGTTGCTGATGTGTCATGTTTTGAGAGATTTCTTCTTCAGAGATCTCCCTTGTTCTTCGGGGGTTCGCGTCTTCGTCATCGGAGCTCATGATCCGGAGTGGAGGGCTTTAGCAGAAAATGATTGTGGCTGGTTCTTTTTTAAGAACCGAACCCTTTTTCAAGGGGAAGTACCAACCAGGCTTTAGAACAGGCTTTTGGGTGGGAAAACTTCGTGGTTTAAGTAAAGTTTCCCACAGACGGCGCCAATCTATTGACCTCGAAAAATGGATCCGACGCTGCCAATAGAAGAAGGTCTTCAAGTCAATTCCACCCTACACACGTGGCACGACGTCAGTCATCTGAGGCCTTTCCCAGAGGGGTTGGGAGTGGCCGCGAGCACTCCGACGGTCAAGTCAGTTTCAAGTTCAATCGGAGGATGGTTCGCCAACGGCGGAACACTCACCGAGAATTAGTTGACAAAGTGTAATGAAAGGGTGCCAATATGTGAGAGAGAGAAGAAATACCAAAGTTTACAATGTAATTGTAATAAATGGGATTCCAATCCTTCTTCTGGCACAAAGAGGGGGTATTTATATTAAGGATAGGATGAGGAGAACCGTTGGATGAGGAGGCACGTGTTGCCAGATCCTCAGGGCTCGTCCCATCATAGGTATCAATCCTTAGGTTGGCGGGCATTAAATATTTCTAACTGGAGCTGCGGACTTGACTGTTTGGGTCATGCCACACGTCTCATCAGTTAGTGATTTGACTTAAAAAGATTGAGCAAGGGATCTTTGCCGTGGCGAGGTAAAGCAAGTGTGGCAGGGCAGAAGCAGAGTACGGGCCTTTGTATCCACGGTGTATCACAAATGTTCGCCCCTTACGTGATCACTTTGGTTCATGCAATTAGTTCGTCCCATGCATAATCGCCTCGGCTACCATGTGGCGTGGTCTGTACCACCTCTGTGACACGCGGAGGGCGACGTAGCGGGTCTGATCTGACCCGTAACACATATTTTTTGGTGTAGTTGGGCCAACATAATCCCACAAGTGTTTGAAAATTTCCCAACATAAAAGGGTACGATATGAATATAAGCTTCGACCCTAATTGGGATGCGTTAAAAGCCATCCAATAAAGAGTTGGGCAGTTAACTATATTAGTAAGCTCGGGTACAATCACTTGTAGGTCCAAGATCCAGTTTCAAACAGATTTTAGAAGCATAAAACGAGACTTCAAAAGAACTCAAAACAGAAAATAAGAACACGGAGAATTTTTAGCCAAAGGCCCCGGAGGTTCAGCGACCGCTTTTAAAGCTTAGTCCCCTGTTGAGCATCCGTAAGGATTAAGCTCGAATCCACTCTACTGGCAAAAAAGTACAAGTTACAACCACAAGAACACAAAGTTCTCAAAGCAACAGCACAACACGAATCACTCACTGAGTAAACTCACACAAGAGTTACTGTATCTTTTCTCTCAAAATCACACACAGTATTTCAGAGAAAAATTCTAAAGAATGGGCGAAGAAGATGAACAGCCCGCAGCCTAACAGAGAGAACTCTCGAAATGAATTCTCTTGAGCCCTAAAGAATTATACAACCATTTTATGAGAAGCCACAAATCCAATGTTGATAAGCTTGCCACATGTCATCAATCCAGGAGGTCTACTTAAACAGAAAATGTGTTTCTCAAAAGCCTTCCAGATTCTTCTTCATGGGTAATCCATTTTTGGGCTTTTGATAATGGGACAGCTGCCTCAGCTTTGGACTTCACAAATTCAGCAACCCAATCTTACAATCTCCACCTTTGCTGTATTTGTGCCAGTATAGAAAGGATTACAGCTTAATCTCTTAAGCATCATTTGCTCTTATTACCTTTCAACCACAGTCCTTCTTTTATAGCCTCAGTAGCAGTAATGTATTCTATCTCAGTGGAAGATAAAGCAACTAATTTCTGAAGTTGAGATTTTCAGCTAATGCATGTATCATTTATCACATAGAAATATGCAGTTGTAGATAATCTGTTATCCAGATTACCAGCAAAGTCAGAATCAACATAGCCTTTTAGTTTAAAACCATTCTTATTTGTTTTGAACATAAGTCCTAAACTACATGTTCCTTTTAAGTATCTAATCAGGTTTTTCNCATTCTTATTTGTTTTGAACATAAGTCCTAAACTACATGTTCCTTTTAAGTATCTAATCAGGTTTTTCATGCATTCCCAATGAAACTCACCAGGATTGCTCATAAATCTACTAAAAACACTTACAGTATAAGCAATGTCAGGTCTAGAACAGACCATCACATACATAATCGATCCTACTGCATTAGCATAAGGCACATTCAACATTCTTTTAAATTCATCTTCTATCTTAGGAGATTGATCAGCAGATAATTTCATGCATGCAGATAAATGTAAACTAACAGGTTTAGCATTTTCAAGGGAAAACCTTTTCACCACTTTTTCCATATAAGATTTCTGTGTCAAGAACAATTTTCCATTAATTTTGTCCCTGATTATTTCCATGCCCAATATTTTCTTAGCAGGACCTAAGTCCTTTATTTCAAATTCTGATTTAAGGCTTTCTTTTATAGAACTGAGAGTGATATAATCATGACCAGCCAATAGCATATCATCAACATATCAGAGAAGATAAAAGAATTCAGAATCATTATTTCTTTTGAAGTAAAAATAAGGATCATATTCAGATTTCTTCCTAGATCTTGTGTAAAAGTGTCAAATCTCTTATATCATTGCCTAGGGGCCAGTTTTAACCTATATAATGATTTATTTAACAGGCACACCGGGCTTCTTTTATCTTTCACTTCAAATCCTATGGGTTGTGTCATATATATGGTTTCATCTAAAGAACTATATAAGAAGGTAGTCTTCACATCAAGTTGTTCTAATTCTAAATCAAAATGAGCAACAATGGCAAGAAGTATTCTAATAGAGGTATATTTAACTACAGGTGAGAAAATTTCATTGTAGTCTATCCCTTCTCTTTGAGTGAAACCTTTGCCACAAGCCTAGCCTTATACCTTCTATCATTAGTTTTTAAGTCACCCTCTTTAATCTTATACACCCACTTACAATCAATCAATTTACAATCCTTTGGTTTTTCTACCAAATCCCAGGTCTTATTTTTATGTAGGGAATTCATTTCATTTTTCATGGCTTCAATCCATTTCAAGGATTCTTTACGTAAAACTGCCTCTTCATAAGAAGTAGGTTCAAGATCAGTGGATTCAAAATCAGATTGGTATAGCCAAATTGATGAACATCTAAGTAGACTTGGGTTTTTGAGAAGCATGAATGAGCAAACTTTGTAAATAAAGGAGGAGATGTTGAAGGAGAAAAAGGAGATGATCATCATCTCATTATGTGAATGATCTTCTAATTACTAGTAGGAGTTGCATATTAATTGAGCAGGTGAAAGATGAGCTGAAAAAGATATTTGAGATGATAGACATTGGAAAGATTCAAACTTTCTTGGCATGGAAATATCTCAAACTCAAAAGGGGATATTTGTTTGCCAAAGAAATACATCAGAGAGATGCTAAAGAAGTTCAGTATGGAAAGATGCAAACCAGTAAATACTCCATTAGTTTTGAATTTGAAACTAATGAAGGATGATGGAGCCAAGAAGATATATGAGAAAGTGTATAGAAGCATAGTTGGATGCCTATTATACCTGACTTCTACCAGACCAGATATCTCTTTTGTAGTTAACATCTTATCCATGTTTAGATAGAGCCAAGTGAACTTCATTTTCAGGCAGCAAAGAGGGTTCTGAGGTATTTAAAAGGAACAGAGGAGCTGAGATTTTGGTTCAAGATATCAGAAAGGCTGCTTCTAACTGGATTTGCAGATACTGACTGAGCAGGTTCATTTGATGACATGAAAAGTACCTCAGGCCATGTGTTTTATGCTGGTTCAAGTATAGTGTGCTAGAATTCCATGAAGTGGAAAATAGTGGCTGAATCTACTGTAGAGGCAGAGTACATAGCAGCTTTAGAAGCCACAAATCAAGCTATTTGGCTAAGGAAAGTGTTGGAGGATTTGAAACATAAACATGAGAAAGCCACAACCATCTTTTGTACCAATTAGTCAGCTGTGGCAATGGTGGAAAATCCAGTGTTTCATGGAAGGACAAAGATAATAAAAATCAAATATCATTCAATAAGAGAAGCTCAAGATAGGAAGGGAGTGGAACTAATACATTGCAGCTATGAGAACTGATGAGTGCTCCACACTCATGATATTTATGCAACTTAATTCATTATTTTGTTACCATTGAGAAAGTTTTAGAGTATTTTTATGTGTGTTTTGATGTTGTGATGTAGGTTG
>CAIGRF010063578.1:7858-20370 GCA_903798235.1 Fraxinus ornus
CTTTTCATGGTGAGTTTGATGGTCTTGTTGACCGCCTCGACCTGGCCATTTGCCTGAGGATGATGAGGTGAAGAGAAGTGCTTCCTGATTCCGAGCTCATCACATAATTTCCTGATCTTTCTGTTGTCGAACTGTCTTGCATTATCTGAGACCAAGGAATGAGGTATACCGAACCGGTAAATGATGTTCTTCCAGAGGAATTTGGAAGTGTTTGCTTCAGTAATCTTGGATAGAGGCTCTACTTTTACCCATTGGGTGATATAGTCAATAGCAACGAAGGCGAAGCGAGCGTTTGCTCTTCCTTTAGGCAGGGGGCCGATGAAATCCGAACCCCATTTGGCGAATGGCCAGGGGCTGGATGAAACAGTAAGTTCTTAGGATGGTTGCCTCTGCTTGCGCACGAATTCAATGACATCCCTTTTCAGGGTCGGCAAATAATACTCTTACTGGAGTATTTTGTGTGCCAAGGCAGGTCTGCCGGAGAGATTTCCACAAACACCTTCATGTACTTCCCTTAGGATGTAATTCACTTCTTCTCCACTTGTGCATCTGAGGAGGGGAGATGAGAAGCCACGCTTATACAAAATATCATCCTGCAGGAGAAGTGAGCAGCTCTCCTTCAAAGCTTTCATGCTTCGGTTTCGTCCTCCGACAAAGTTTGTTCTCTCAAGTAGGCCAAGATAGGCAACATCTAGGATAGAGTACTCTCAATCCACATCAGTTCTTCACCACTCTTGATAGATGGTTCAACTGAGCAGCTCCGAATCTTTGCTACTGGCCAGTTTTGATGGAGCATCCGCATAGGAATTCTCCTGGCGTGGCACCTGAATCAGCTCAAACCTTTAAAAGATGGGTATGGAATCTATGACTAGCTTCAGATAGGATGCCATATGCTTATCTCTGGCCACAAAGTTCCTATTTACCTGGTTCACTACCAACTATGAATCACTACTGATAATCAATCTTTTTACTTGCAACTCCCTGGCTAACCGAAGTCCAGCTAGGAGAGCCTCATACTCAGCTATGTTATTGGAAGCTTTGAATCCAAGTCTTACGGCATAATTAACCTTATGCCCTTCTGGGCTCTCCAGCACAATACCAGCCCCGGAGCCCCTCTCTCCCGATGATCCATCAACAAAGAGATTCCTGGTGGGAGATTCTGCTGGTTCCATGCTCACTTCAAATTCGGGGACCTTAGCAAACTCTGCAACAAAAATCAGCCAGGGCTTGACCTATGATTGCTGTCTGGGGTGTGTACATTATGTTAAATTCACTGAGTTCAACAACCCATTTCAGTAGCCTTCCCGAGGCGTCTGGCTTCTGCAGGACTTGCCTTAGTGGAAAATTCGTTAAAACTTGAATGCTGTGGGCCTGGAAGTATGGCCTCAGCTTTCGAGAAGTGGTGAGCAAAGCAAGAGCCAATTTCTCCATGTCTGGGTAACGTGCTTCGGCAGGTAGTAAGGCTCTACTTACAAGTAGATTGGCAATTTAGTGAGTTTATTCTTCTCGCACAAGCACTGAGCTGATTGAATCATCAGCTACTGCCAAATATAACAACAAAGATTCTCCTTCCATTGGCTTGCTGAGAAGAGGTGTTTGTCCCAAGTAGTTTTTCAACTCTTGGAACGCCTCCTCACACTCTCGGGTCCATTGGAACTTTTTGCCTCCCTTGAGGATTTTGAAGAAGGGTAAGCACTTTTCAGTGTCCCTTGAGATGAAGCGATTGAGTGCGGCTACTCTACCAGTCAGCCGTTGCACTTCCTTAAGCTTCTATGACAGCCTTATTTCGATTAGAGCTTTGATTTTCTCTGGGTTGTCTTCAATTCCCCTCTGATTCACAATATAGTCCAAGAATTTGCCTGAAGCCACATCAAATGCACATTTAAGAGGGTTCAACCTTATATGGTACCTTCTCAGTGTTTGAAAAGCCTCACCCAAGTTTTAATATGCTCTTCAGCTCGGAGGTTCTTCACAAGCATATCATCAACATAAACTTTCATTGTTTTGCCGAGCTGATCAGCAAACATCTTGTGGACTAACCTTTGGTAGGTAGCCCCAGTATTTTTCAGGCCGAAGGGCATCACCTTGTAACAATAAAGTCCCATATCAGTAATGAAAGATGTGATGTCCTTGTCGTCTGGGAACATAGGAATTTGATTGTAACGTGAATAGGCGTCCATGAAACTTAACAGTTCATGCCTAGCAGTTGAATCCACTAACTGGTCGATTCGTGGCAGTAGGAAGCTATCATTTGGGCAGACCTGATTAAGGTTAGAGAAATCAATGTAAACCCTCCATTTGCCGTTGTGCTTCTTCACCAAAATGGGATTTGAAATCCACTTCGGGTAGTTGGCTTAACGAATGAAACCATTGTTGATGAGCTTCTCCACTTCATCTTTCATGGCCTCATACCTTTCGGCATTCAACGCCCGTCTCTTCTGCCTGTGTGGAGTGCAATTCAGATCGATCTGCAGGTGGTGACAACTTATTTTTGGGTATATTCCAATCATGTCTCTGTGCCTCCATGCAAAGACATCTGCATTCTTTCGAAGGAAGTCTTTCAGCTCTTCCTTAGTCTCTTCTAGTTCTTTCCGACCTGCAGGACCTTGGATGTGTCATGTGGGTCCACTGGGAAGGTTTCCAGCTCCTCCATTGGAGCGATTTGGGATTCTGATTCAATCACCCTAGGATCTAGCTCTTCCAGGGATACTTCAGGTCTGGCTTCTACCATGACAATGTCTAGTGTCGGATGTAGCCCTTCTTCAGGGGCCTCTAACATTTCAGCATCCAGTACCATGTTGACTCGCGGTTCAATCTTTCTTAAAGAGCAGAGATATCATTCCCTGGATCCTATCTGATTTCCCAGACATTGGCAATTCCACGTTCTGTGAGGAACTTAATGCAGAGGTGATGGATGGAAGTTACTTCCCATAATTTTTTCATGGCTGGTTTCCCTAAAACTCTGTGATAGGCAAATCGACGGTCAATGACTAAAAATTTCATAAAGTGGTGTGCCACCTGGGACGGAGCTCTCATCTTGACAGCCAAAGTAATTTTGCCTCTGGGAATGATGCTATCTCCGGTGAACCTGTATAGTGGCGAGGTCATTGGTGTTAGCTCATGATCTACTGCCATTTTAATCAAAAATCGTACCGAATAGGATTTTGACTGAACTGGTATTATCCACTAGCATGTGTTTTAGCCCGTTGCGGGCCACTACGGCTCTGACTACTAGTGCATTGTAATGTGGAAAGTGCACACCCGCCGCATCTTCCTCGGTGAATGTAATGGGCTCTAAAGCCCTGCTACCTGCAGATTGGCTCACTATATAGCTGGCCATTGGTGGACTTCTCGCCTCTCTGGTATGAATTCACCTCCTACATGGGGTCCTACAATAATAGTGGCAATTTCTCAGATGGACTGCTATTCGTTAGAAGCGGCTGAGTCCTTCCTGGGACGCTGTCCGCTCCAGGGCCTCTCACTATCTTCGTTTCTATCATTACGGGGCGAATGTCACCTTGTCTCGCCTCTTCTTGGAGAGTTTCTTTGTGCATTACCCTGGTAGTGGTTATCCCTTATGTTACGAAGGTTGCTTACAGGCCAGTTCACATTTCTACATTCGCTTGTGTCATGACCATAGTAGCGATGGAAAGCGGAATAAGGCCGCATTTCTTCCTGGGGCCTACCTCTAGGGCTACCACCTCGTCCTCTATTTCTAGAGGTTGAGGGTTGTCCAGTGTTCCTAGCTGAGTTGCTAATGTTGGGTCCAACATTTTCATAAGCTAAATTAGGCACTGTATTCAGCGTGGCAGTGGCCAGTGCTTGTCCCGAAGTGGGAGCCACAGCGTGCCCGGCCTGAGTCCATTGCTGGCTTACTATTTAGGAGGTAGGTTCTCTACCAATTTGCCTATAAGGAGGAGGGAGTCCCTGGGCGGCTCTATTTCTGTGGTCAATCATTTCTTCATTGACAATCTCAATTTTCATCATTTCTACCAACTCATCATATGTGGAATGATTCTTACTTCGGACATCCCTCCAGAACAGGGTGTTCATGTTTAGACCTCTTTTTAGAGCTAAAAGGGCTTCCTTGTTTATAGCTTGTTTGCAATAAGTTATTTCATTAGTAAAGCGAGCAATGTAGCTCTTCAAGGTTTCCCCTGCTGCTAGCCTCATGTCTTGCAAGCGCTGTATTGAAGCTTTTCCCTCTTTCCTTGAAAGGTATTGGTTTAGAAATGCTCTTTTCAGGTCTGGCCAGCTCCTTATGCTAAGTGGTGTCAATTTGCTATACCACACTTCAGCAGCTTCGCCAAGAGTTAGATGGAACGCCCTGCATTGAGGCTCATTTGCATTTTGTACTTGTTGAGATACTTCTCAGGGTTTCCATTTCCTTCATATTTGGGAATCTTAGGAGGGACAAAGTTATGAGGCATCGGAAATGTGCGAAGCTCCCTGGAGAAGGGCAGATTGTCATCATCATCATCAAGTGCATATGACCTGCATGGTTTGTCAGAATCGTTCCGATCTGCTGTNCAAGTTCATATGACCTGCATGGTTTGTCAGAATCGTTCCGATCTGCTGTTGGACGAGGTGGAAGCTGGGCAGTTTTACATATGTTCCCCCAATCCACCATATTTTTCCTCTCTCACCTATTTATAGGCGGATGGGCTTGAACTTGGCTTTGTGCACGCTTCTGTGGCGGGCCGTTTTGTGCAAGGGATGGTTCGTATTTCTAGGCACCCGTCCGATCCGATTAAAACACTAGCAGACCTCTCGGGCTGCTCTTCATATTCCAGAGGGAAGTTGTCCTCTCCAGCAAGGGCGTTGTCAACCGGAGTGGCTGTATAGTTGAAAATGTTCATTCTCACTTCTCTTTCAATAGGGACTTCTCCCTGAGGACTCAAATGGGTTCTCCTACTAAATTTCGTCGTAGTTCGTCTATAGGCTAATTGTTGAGGATTTTATGGGGCTTGGAAACCACCTTGGTTCTGCACTTGCATGAGGAGTTCCTGCATGGCAGCTTCTTGAGCTGTAATGTTCCTCATGTTCGTGGCCATACTAGCCACATTGGCAGTTAGTTGGGCAGTTCTGTTGCCTCTGCGATACCGGTGATAGGGTCGCTGATGTGTGACATTCCGGGAAATCTCTTCTTCAGAGATCTCCCTTGTTCTCCTTGGTTCACCCTTTCGACACTAGAACTCATGGTTCAATGTGAGGGACCTCTTCTTAGTAGCAGAGCTTGATGTATAGCTGATCCTTTTTTCAAGAATTGATCCATTTTTTAAGGAAGAATATCAACTGGATATTCGAACAAGATTTTTGGTGGGAAGACTCGTAGTTTAAGTAAGTTTCCCACAAATTGCGTCAATCTGTTGACCTCGTAAAATGACTCGACATGTGGCCAACAGGATAAGTCTTCAAGTCAGCTCTTCCCTGCACACGTAGCATGCCGTTAGTCACCTGTGGCCTTTTCTAGAGGGGTTAGCAGCGATCGCGAGCACTCTGACGGGCAAGTCAGTTCAAGGTTCAACCGAAAATGGTTCGCCGGCAGTGGAACACTCGCCGAGAGTGGTTTATGTAAAGTGTAATGATAAAGTGTTAGTATTGAAGGGAGATTATGATACTTAAGTTTGCAATGTAATAGGAGAAAATGGATTCGAATCCTTCTTTTGGCACAAGGAGGGGGTATTTATACTAAGGATGGGAAGAGGAGAGCTATTGGATGAGGAGACACGTGTTATCAGATCCTGAGGGCTTGTCCCATCATAGGTGTCAATTCGTCCATCCATAGGTTGGCTCGCATTGAATGTCTCTGACAAAGGCAGCTGAATTGACCGTTTGAGTCTTGCCACACGTCCCATTATTCAGTCAGGGATTTGACTTTGGTAAGATCTTTGCTGGGGCGAGGCGAGGCAGGTGTAGCGTTGTAGAACTGGAGTGCGGGCCTTGCATCTGCGGTGGCGTGCGGATGAATTCAGCTCTTCTGTTGGGCGTGCGTTTAGTTCCTCCCTCATGTAACCACTTTGGTTTATACAATCAGCTCGTCCCATGTGCAATCACCTCGACCACCACGCGGCGTGGTATGGACCACCTCTACTGACACGTAGCAGGTCTGACTCAGGCCCTTAACAACACTCTCAACAAGAAAAGTGATCAATTTAGAACAAATAGAAAAAAGAAAACAAACATATTTTTATACGACAGAGGGAGTAATCAATAACGTCGATTGAACAATGCTTAATAATAAATTAGAAAATAGAGTGACAATTCTTATCTATTTGATCCCCCTTTAAAAAACTGTTTTTTTTTTCTTAATATCAAATTCATTTCAATCACACATTTCCGTGATCCACAAACTTTGCAATTAAATTTTAAAAAGATTAATCTTCTTTAGATATATGAACACAACGACTTGTTATATTACAACAATGTTATAAACAATTAATTCAATCACGAACTAGTGCACGTGGGGTAGTATTTAGCATTGAGAACTTTACATGCTTGTATTGGTTGAGCCTATTAGTTTTTCAAGGCTATTCTAATATGGTATGTGTTGATAGATTGAACTATTAATAATAGATATAATTAAACGAAATAAATTAAAATCATTCACTTTGCATACCAAATGTGCGTTCCAATTTGAATCAAACTCTCTCTTTTTTTTTTTTTTCTTTCCAAATTCATTTTAATTGCACATTTCGTGTGACCCACAACTTTGCAATTAAATTTTAAAAAGATTCATCTACCCACTGACTTTTTATATCACAACAATGTCATAAACAAGCATTCATTCACGAACTAGTGCTGTAGTGCACGTGGGTAGCATTTAGCATTGAGAACTTTACATGCTTGTATTGGCTGAGCCCATTAATTTTTCAAGACTATTCTAATATGGAATGGTTGACAGATTGAATTATTAATAATAGATATAATTAAACGAAAGAAATTAAAATCATCCGCTTTGCATACCAAATGAGCGTTCCAATTTTTTTATTTTTTATTTTTTGGTACCCAGGTATCCCATCTTAGCCAGACTAATTTATTGGACCACCAGCCACCGGCCCCTTAGTAACTGACGAAGGTAAACCGCGGGTTATGCCCAAGTTGACCAGAGTTCGAGCACCCCTTATACTCCTGACCCTAAGGGAGTCTTCCTCCATGGTTATTACATCACCAAACTGCTCCAACCAATATTGATTATNCAGTGTTTTCTTCTTTTTCTTTCTTTTTTATTATTTATATATTTTTTAAAGTAAGATCTTAATTATTTTAAATGAAATTCTTTTTTGTTTGTTTGAATTTCATCCCTCCGGTGGAAGTAGACCCAAACCCGATTTAAATGTAATTATGACCTCAAAGTTAACATTTTTACTTTTGATCCATAAATGTTACTTAGTCCCTATTTATACCACATTAAAATTTTCATTTTCACTCATCTACTCATTTTCAACCACACATTTTTCAATAAAACAATATTTTTCATCACAATAATAACTTTTCCTTCTTTTTCAATTACATATTCTTCATCAATCTACTATTTCAAAATACATTATTTCAAAATAATGTGGCTCAAACACACGTTTATTTTAAAACTTATTCATTTATAAGTATTTGTTTTAATTTAGTGAACAAAGAAGTACTGTAAAGAATAATTGAAGTAAACGTTATCCTAAAAAAAAAAAAAGGTGGATCAGGAACTAAGTTGAAGAATTAATGAGCTAAAACTCCATCCACATTTGAAAACTGTAAGCATGCAAATTTCAAGATTAAAAGCAAGGCTTTACCAATTGTGAATATAAATAATATCACCTACTTGAAAATGGCATAATATCTTAAGCACGCATTGAATAAGGGAGAATTGCGGATGCTTCCAAAATCCCAAGTAAAAACGAAATGAGATATGACAAAAATAAACTAAAATATACGGACATTACTAAGAACAATACTAGAGAACAATATGAGCTTAATCGACCCTATCAATCTTGGGACCAGGTCCGGTGCTACCACTAGGAGTAGGGCCATTATCAAACAACTATAGAAAATAGCATATTTATTTTGCATTGACATTTTTTAAAATATCTCTTATAGAAATATAAGTTCCTGTCATGGCCACAAAAAAGCCAAGAACCAGAACTACTACGATGATGATCAACTCTATCCCAAATTTTCGAGAAGCTTTATCGATCTTCAGATAGCATAGACACGGGATCAAGATTGAGGCACTGATGCTAAGAAATGAGCCAATAAATGCCATTATACTTCCAAAAAATGGAATAAATAATGCCACAACAACTGTAATGATCACCAAGATTGTTCTCACCAAAACTGTTCTAATGGTCAATCTTACTGGTCTGCTACTATGTGAACTTAATTTGCCTTCAAGAGCAGTTGCAATTGGTGAAACAATGATGGCATACTTGGTTATAGGATTTATGAGCGTAGTATAGATGGCGATTTTTGAACCAACGCTTCTCGTTGGAAGGTTTAGAGTCACTTGGGACATTAAATCTTCTCCATACATAACGTATCCTAAGATTGCCATTGCTCCATAACTGATAGTGCTTAATGTAAAGCATATAAGCAAAACCTGTGGAAAAGAAAGGTACACAAAATTTAGATACTCAAAAGGTATATAAAGATTGTTAAAGTCAATTTTTATAGTAATTTTTGTACAACTTACCATAGGAAATTTGCTTCTATTTTTCATGGAACTACAAAGCATCGGAAATATTGCATGACCACAATAACAAAAGGTGTATAGGCTTATGGTGGTTGGTAGTCCATTCCATCTCCAAATGACTCTTCGTTCTTTAAAACCAACACCTTCAAATGCCCCTACCGAAAAGACAGAACCAACTAGGATAACAGAAGCCAATACCCCACCGACCGAAACATAAGCCAACAAGGATAGATTCAACCATGTTGTTGGCAACATACCAAGTGCACTGAGGAGGACAAACACGCGCTTGCCTCCAATATTTTTCCCGAGAATGTGCAAATGTACATTTGGGAAGAGTTTGTGTAGATGATCACCTTCTAATATTAGAAACTCAACCGCGAGCAAGAATAGTTCAAGATACATGAAAGTGGATATAATTATTCTCCCTTTATTCCCAAAGGCAAGTTGGCCAATGTCGGGATAAGTTTTAATTTCAGGATTTATATCCATGCACCGTTTTAAAAGCAATCCCGTGTAAAAACAAAGAATGGAAATCGAGAGAAGTAATATCAAACAAAGCCAACCTCCTTGTGAAAGTGCGTATGGGATAGATAGTATCCCAATACCTGAAAAACAAAACAATCAGGTTAGTTTGAATCTTAGTACAAACATGTTTTGCATATGACATTAAATTATAAGGCCGAGTTTCGTATCCATGCACTTAATTGGCCTTAATGCCACATGAGAGATATTAGACCAGAATCGACAACATTAAATGAGACAAATTATTATCTAATACCGCTTACCAAACATTAGACTTCTCTATAAATAGTTCCATGAATGAATAGATAACGTTCCTTCCCCACCTTGTGAAAAATAGTCTTGGTATGAATATGTCAAAAATATTATCTCTTCACAAAATCATTTTTTCAGTCGGACAAATGAACTCTAGAGTCAAGATTTCAGTAACTGCTACTGGTAGTACTCAACTTTTTCAATAAATACAATATCAATAAAGGAAAAACAAGCAATATGTACACGTTAAAGAAGAAGAGGGACCTGATAAGGCATTTATCCCATTAAAGCAGGTTCGGATTAGATTGGTGCCTTCTTCTGGTTGTGGGATTTTCATTATCTTTACATCCATCTGTTGCTTGAAAGTTTCCATACAAATGTAGAATAAAGATGTGGTCAGAAATACATCTAAATAAGGTTGCATGCATCATAATTACAGAGACAAAATAAATCAAATATCAAAATAAGAATGTATTTTGGTGCATACATATCCACTCCAATTAATTAATCTAATTATATATTAATTATCTCTCCTCACTATAAGGTGCATTAGGAGAATATCATACAAGGGATGGTGGAGCCTTCAAGGAAAATTACATGCATCAATGACTGCATTAATAGTAGCATTAACAGACCTTGATACCTCCTATAATAATGCATTTGATTGTAATTAAAAGGCTGTACAAGTTAAATTGAACTTTCCACCATCACTTTTTTTGTAAAAATTCTCAACCGTGTGCCATAGTTAATTAAAAGATTTGATAAATTAAGAAGGAAAATTTTATGGTCTTATATAACAATGTATTGCTAAATCTTTGTCAATATCTAAAAGTTATCGAGAGGTGAGTAGGAGAATCTTTGAAGATAAATAGTGCCTTTAACAAATAATCGTTGAAAAGTTTAGTTTTCAGTCAAATGTAATCATGCATTAGTATGATATTAAGCCCCTGTTTGGTAAACATTAAAATTTTCATTCTCATTCTTCTATTCATTTTCGACCACACATTCTTCAATAGAATAATAATTTTCATTACATCAATAACTTTTTTTTTTCAACCACATATTCTCCATCAATCTACTATTCCAGAATACATTCTTCCAAAATAATGTGGTTCAAATATACCCTAAAACATTTGGACAAATAAGTATTGATAAATTTAACTTTTTTTGTAATCCCAAATACAACATTCAGCCGAGTATGTAGAATCCTCGAGGATAAGTCGATAACTAGTGTGTATTAACTATTAACACACCACCTTAAATTCATAAATCATCACAAGAAAGCAAATCATTAGCTAAAAAATGCCAAGATAAACCGCCCACTACAAACTTTTCTTCCTTGGTGGGCCCCATGATCCCACATTTAAAAACTCCCAAAAATACGCAGACTCTATTTCTCCTATTTTAATTTTTAACATACAATTCCTCTCAAAAAAAATCGGAGTTGGGAAATTACCAGTTTAGATTATCAGATATGATTCCAAATGCCTGGTTTTCCAACCTCAAGTACATGAGCAGAACTAGAAACCAGAAAAACTACCGTTGGCACCGCCGCAGCAAAACCACCTCTGTCGCCAAAACAAAGGCCTCCGTGGCCACCACCAACGCCGGAGGACCCATCATAGTTATTTAATTGGTCTTTATTTATTATAATATTTATATCTCTAATTTTTTTCCCAATGTATTCATATATATTTAATCTTAATTAATTAGCACATACAGTGCCCACCAATGATTTCTACCCAAAAGGTCCAATTAAGAGGGTGTAAAATAATTTATTTGCTCATCATAATATAAAAATAAATAAGATTATACTGTAAAAACAAGAAAAAAACAACTACTGGGTTTCACGCATTGAGTGTAATTACCTCTCTGAAGAAGCAAATGAAATGCCTTCGGTTTTTTTTTTTTTTTTCAACCAGTTAACCTCCCTTAAAAGTTTAAAGAACTCCTCTAAAAGGGAGAAACAGAAGACTGGCTCTGGAATGTGGTGTGATTTGTGAATGTGATATAGTAATAAACTGATCGTCCGGATAATCTTTCACTGGCTGGAGATGGATTTGACACTGTAATCAAAGCTAAAGCAGCTGTAGATGCCGTTCCAAGTTGCAAGAATAAAATTTCTTGTGCAGATATTCTAGCAATTGCAACTCGAGACGCCATTGCCCTGGTTTGTACACAATTAAAAGTATTTTTTAATCAATAGAAGTTACCTATTTACTTATAAGTAACCTTATGTTTTGGTAAAATAATGTACAAGCCGGTGGACCTTCATATGCTGTTGAACTGGGGAGGCCGCTGCAAGTGTAAATCTGCCCAAACGAAGCTTCGATTTAAAAACCTTATATTTTTCTTAACTGAAAGTCACGTACATATTTTACCAAAACATAAGGTTTTTAATACGTGTTTGGGAGTCACGTGAATCACATTCAATTTGATCTAGCATGAAAATGTAATACGTGTTTGGGAGTCACGTATGCAAAATTGTAATGAAAGGAAAATTGTGGTTTTTACCTGAGAGAGCAATCATGTCGGTCTGTGATAGACCTTTAGAAGCAAACATGGAATTAAGCTGATTTAAATCGAAGCTTGGTTTGGGCAGATTTACACTTGCAGCGGTTGACCTTAGACCATCCAGCCTCCCCAGTTCAACAGCATATGAAGGTCCACCGACCTGTACATTATTTTTCCAAAACATTAGGTTACTTATAAGTAAATAGGTAACTTCTATTGATTAAAATTACTTTTAATTGTGTACAAACCAGGGCAATGGCGGCTCGAGTTGCAATTGCTAGAATATCTGCACAAGAAACTTTATTCTTGCAACTTGGAACGGCATCTACGTACAGCTGATTTAGCTTTGATTACAGTTACAAATCCATCTCCAGCCAGTGAAAGATTATCCGGATGATCTATTTCTGCTTTGTTGCCTGGAGTCGATGCTCTGGAATATGGTGTGAATGTGATATAGTAATAAACTGAATAAATTCCTTCCCTTTTTTCCTACTTTGCATTTTGCCTTGTTTGATGCAAAAAATTTTCCATGGAATTACTTTTCTTG
>CAIGRF010063588.1:12907-24625 GCA_903798235.1 Fraxinus ornus
AGCCCAGCCCACCTATTACCGAACCCGCGATCCAATTAATATTTGCGCCAGGCTGTATCAAACCCAAGATCTCTGTTCTCTGCTACCGTGTTCTTCGACTTCCGCGGTGCAGACTCTTAGAGCCACCAACCGATTCTAGCAGCTTATTCTTGTCAAGATGAGGTTGGGTTTAACAATGTTTGGTTGGAGGCCAGTCAGCTCAACTTACTTTTCCCTTTTTTTCGCTGCTTGAAGTGAGACTGTGAGAGTAAACAGGTGTTTATAATTCAGAATGGATGGATTTGAATTAATTGGGGTGAAGTAAAATTGCATTTGAATGTGAGGGCGGAGCCCGATCCAGAGCTCCAGTTTTTAATTGCAAGTTCAGTTACAGATTTTCAGGAATGAGGGAGAGAGAATTGGAGATACAGGTAATTATAGTTTTAATATTTTTTCATGGAATTGGTTAAACTTCATTAAGTTTTTCTTACTGATGCTTGCATTTTGTATTGGAGTTGCATTCTGAATTAGGAAATATATTTTTTAATTTATAATTATCTATGGAAATTGAACTAATACCTTTCATCAAAATATCAAGAAATGCGCGAATAAAATATAGGAAAATAAACAAGTAATTGATCTTGTTATGATTTAATGAAGCAATGGAAGAAGACATACAAAATGTGGAATTAAACTCTAGTATTGGTGGTACTTGAAGAGTGCAACTGTTGAAGTTTTATGAAGCTTTTTAGAGAAAACAACCATAAGTTAGATAAATTTGGAATTGTAGCTAAAATGGATACTATAATGAAATTTGTAGTAAATAGAGGTTTCAGTAATATTCAGAAACTTTCAAAGCTTGCCTTTCATTGTAGAATTACTCGCTTTTTATAGAGCAAAATTAGGTGCTTCCAGTAGATCTTGCATTATTGTTCTTTTTCCACTTTTCCACCATAAACTGGTACATTTGAAAATTATAATTGAAATGGATAATAAAAACGATAAGTTATTGAAGTACTGAAAGGTCTAAAATGCTATTCCCAAGCTTGTTTCTCCTTGTAGTATTGCTTGCCTTTTATAGACCAAAGTTAGTTGCTTTCTCATAGATCTCATTTGATGGCATTACTGTTCTTTATCCACTTTTCCACTGTGAAATTGGTTGCCTTTTATTTACTTCTTGTCCCCGTCTCCTGTTTCCAGCTTGATAAGCTTTTTATTATCTTTTTCCCACACGCACACATATACATATACAAAGAGAGAGTTAGTTACATTGATAGAAATTTTTTTGTCTCTCTTTAAAAGGAGGAAACTAGAGATGGAAAAGGATTTATTTTTCTCCTGGCTCTCAAAAAATTGAAATGAAAAGTTTCCTTCTCTCATTTTCACTTGATTTTTTATTTTTGCTCTTCCTTTGTTTTTAAGCCCAACATACTCTGTATGGTTAATCTTTCAGGGCCGTGGCTAATACCCGAGGATAAAAGTATTATTTTCTACTGAATCCCGAAACCACCAGCCAGTGCAACCACCAAGCAAGTGCATGTGGGTTGTCTTATTGGCAAAGATATAATTTTGAATAGGGGTAGGGTGGGGTAGAACATGTGCGCTTTATGGTCCCATATGTTCAAGTATTATAGATATCCAGCGATGATTTGATATGCACTCAAATCAACGATCCTTGTCCTATATCTCAGCCTCTCCAAATATTCCCTCATCAAACACATTGTCCTCAAACCTAACAAATTCCACACCTACTGAATTTACAAAACCATACATTCTCAAGAAATGCATTGCACTCTTACTCTCATGTGCCTCCTCAATCCACAAATTAAGGCAAGTTCACGCCTTTTCCATCAGACATGGCGTCCCAGTTTCCAGCCCGGATATGGGCAAGTACTTGATTTTCACCATCGTTTCTTTCTCAGCACCCATGTCTTATGCACGCAAAACCTTCACTTTAATCCACAACCCAAATATTTTCACTTGGAATACCATGATTAGAGGCTATGCTGAGAGTGAAAACCCAGCTCCAGCTTTAGATTTACACCACCAAATGCGTGTGAAGTTGGTCGAACCCGACACGCATACGTACCCTTTTCTTCTCAAAGCCATTGCTAAATTGATGGTTGTGAGAGATGGTGAGAAGGTGCATTGCATTGCAATGAAAGATGGGTTTGAATCTTTGGTCTTTGTTCAGAATGCATTGGTTCATTTCTATGGTGCTTGTGGTCAAGCTGAGAGTGCTCTCCAGGTATTTGAATTAATGACTGAGAAGAATCTCGTGGCATGGAATTCAGTGATTAATGGATATGCTTTGAATAGTAGGCCTCACGAGACATTGACCCTTTATAGGAAAATGGGTCTGGAGGGTGTTAAACCAGATGGGTTTACTTTGGTCAGTTTACTTACTGCTTGTGCTGAACTTGGGGCCTTGGCTTTGGGTAGGAGGTCTCATGTGTACATGTTGAAGGTGGGTTTAGATAAAAATTTGCATGCTGCAAATGCACTTCTCGATCTTTATGCAAAGTGTGGGAACATTAGAGAAGCAGAAATTATCTTTGATGAGTTGGAGGAGAGGAGTGTGGTGTCGTGGACTTCATTGATAGTTGGGTTGTCTGTCAATGGATTTGGTGAGAAAGCACTTGAACTTTTCAAGGAGTTGGATAGGAAGGGATTGGTGCCTAGTGAGATCACTTTTGTGGGGGTGTTGTATGCTTGTAGTCATTGTGGAATCGTGGATGAAGGGTTTGCTTATTTCAAGAGGATGACTGATGAATTTGGCATCGTGCCTAAGATCGAACACTATGGTTGCATGGTCGACTTATTGGGCAGGGCAGGTTTGGTTAAACGAGCATATGAATACATTCAAAAAATGCCAATGAAACCTAATGCAGTGATTTGGAGAACTTTATTAGGTGCATGCACAATACATAAGGATTTAGCAATAGGGGAAGTTGCTAGAGATGAACTAAGAAAGTTGGAGCCTAGACACTGTGGAGACTATGTGCTTCTTTCCAACCTTTATGCATCCGAGAGACGTTGGTCAGATGTTCATAATGTACGGACGACAATGCTGAAAGAAGGAGTGAGAAAAGTGCCGGGTCATAGCCTTGTTGAGTTAGGAAATCGTATACATGAATTCGTTATGGGAGATAAATCTCATCCTCAGACTGAGGCTATATATGCAATGCTTTCAGAGATGACAAGGTTGTTGAGATTGAAAGGTTATGCACCTCATACGTCAAATGTTCTTGCTGACATAGAAGAAGAAGAAAAGGAAACTGCTCTGTCTTATCATAGTGAGAAAATCGCAATTGCTTTCATGTTGATTAACACACCACCTGGGACCCCAATTCGGATCGTGAAGAACTTACGAGTTTGTGCAGATTGCCACTTTGCAATAAAACTTATATCGAAGGTTTTTGACCGGGAGATTGTTGTGAGAGATCGTAGTCGATTTCACCACTTTAGAAATGGAGCTTGTTCTTGTAAAGACTATTGGTAGATAGATGCTGGACACTGTGGTATCAATGCATTCATATTACTCCCGCTTGTCATTACCAACTTATTGAGAATCAGAGAATGTTGAGTTCTTGACTGAACTCCAATGCAGATTTTTGGATGATTTTGCCTTGTTCTTGACTGCAAATTTAGGATGTGTTTTAGTCCCTCGTATTTGGAATATGAAAATTAGAAGAAAAAAAAGGTAAATTGGGACTTTTGGCACCAAGCCCACCTGCAAAAGACTTCCAACTCCTGTAATTCAGTAGTATACTCCATTGGAATTTAGTGCAATTTAGATTAGCAAACACAAATAGGGATAAAATTGTACATGTTTTGCATTCATATACAACTCTATTTGTATCCTTGCCCACCCTCTTATATAATTTGATATAATTATGCATCTAAAGTTGTGTAAGATCATGTATGGTTGGAAAATGTTGGGGATATGATAATTGATAAACTATATGTCAAAAAGGGTTGCAGCTGAAATGGTGATACCATATTGGAATGCAAGATAAAAATTAAGAATGTTAGCCAACCAATAGAGATGGACATCTTGAGGCATTTCTTTTTGGTAGTGTAATTTATAACGTTGACACAAATTCCAAACTGGTGCATGTTTGGCATGCTACAATAGATAGAACCGGTTACTAACATTTTTTTAATACGCCTTACCAAGCCAATTTTTTGAAAACAAAGAATGGTGCCAGCATAGTATTTGAGGAGCAACTGACCCCTGTTTGTTCCACATTATTTTTTTCATTCTCATTCTTCTACTCATTTTCAACCACACATTCTTCAATAAAATAATATTTTCCATCACATCAATAACTTTTCCTTNCAAAGATATAATCACTAAGCTGCATATTAAATTCATTTTTTTTAATAAATTTTGATAAAAATTAATGATATGTGTAGGTAAAAAATTCATAAAAATTATGGACCAATAGTAAATGAATTTTTAAAAATAAGATCAAAGGGGGGCTAATTATAGTTAGTCGGATATATTTAGTTAAACTCTTAACAAAAAGATGAAATTCCACTCATCCATGATATCAATTGAAGTAAAGAGCCTCAAAATGCAGCAATGTTAAAGAGCTGTTGTGCGGTAACACTATAGTCCTAGTAACGACCTATATACAAAAACATATAATACTAATTTTTTGTTCACAAGGAAAAATAGAGGACACTTGACAAAATATGCAGAGCATGATTCCCTAATCATCAGCGTTTGAAACCTCAACCAGCTATGAACCAGATGATGCATATTAGGATAAGAATAGCTCCCCCTATCATCAGCTTCATTTGGAAACTTTGCAACCACATCTTCCGACGTAACTGCCTTCCATGCCTTTGAAAGTTGTCGGCCTGAACAAATATCCACAAGTACGTTGACATGAACAAATGTCTTCATTCACTGGGTACATAGAGCAGAAAGGGGGCGTATTTACCTGGAACTGAAGGTTTTCCGTTTTATCTACCAGCAATTCAATTTTCTCACCCCGATCCAAAACCTGTAGGATGCACAGAAAATGTCAAAGTACTTTTAAACCAGGAACAGTTAAAACCACAGAGAACCAGATGAATTGATTACATTGCTATTGCCTTCACCCAGATTCATTAAGCTAACATGACGAAATAATTCAAAAACTCTTATGTAAAATCACATTCTAGATTTCTAAAATGTCAATCTTTACCATATCTTCTTCATATGCACTCTAGACTCGAAAGAAAATAAAGAATCTCCAGATTCATCTTTTTCAGAACTATCGCCCCAATAAAAAAAAAAATATTATTCTTGTGATAGGCCTGGTCAGAAATATAGTGAAATTACCTTCCTATTCTTTCCCCAGACCCTGCTACTAAGAAAGATGTTTAACTGTCCAATGTCCATTTGGAATGATGCACTCACTGAAAGCCTCATTATTCTGCTTTACAACTAACATTCAATCATATTACATTTTCTATCTTCAATTTGCCCAACCTGCCCCTATCACCAAATCCCCTCCCTCCCTCCCTCCCTCCCAAAATAAATAAATAAGAACAATGTCACGATAATTCCATTGAACATTTAAGTTTCCTTGTAACATACATCTGTTGAAAGTTAGGTTTACAAACTTGGGTAGCCTTTACAGTTTTACCAAATACATTACAATTCCAGTTTCCAGTCATGATGAAAACAAGAACCAGTAACTAATTGTTACAATACAAACAGAATATCATATCCGCCTAATGGAGTTCTTAGAGTAGGTCAATCAAAGCTGCAAATTTAGGCTCCCAATTGGATCCACTGCAATGCCCATTAACCCTATTGAGCACTTCAAATAAACCCCAGCCCCATTTGCCCTTACTGCCTAAATATCCTAGGATTTGACTCTGCTTAGTCCTTTGTGTTCAGAAATCACACTCAAGTATAATTATTTTAACTAACTTTACGGTCTCTCTATCTTTTCGAGTAAGTGACCATGTCTCCCCTTTCAGCTTTTTTATTTTTTTATTTTTTACCTCTCTCTCTCTCTCTCACACACACACACACTCACTCACATACACACAACTAATACAGGTCAACCAGAATGACCCATAGTCGGCTCCATTCCTACATAATACATTGTCATGAATTAATTGGCTTTCACCTGCTGCTCATACCTAGTTGTTCTTTTATCAATATAATGCATATGCACAAATGCACACATAAACATCAATCCAATATGTCCAATAGAAATCAGGGTAACAGAAATATAAACACTGTTCATCTCAGCTTTATTTATTTCGAGTTTTGCGTGCTTAGTTCCACTTAAAATAGCTGATAGGCTGTTTTAATTGGTATCATCCATAGAGATTAATAAAATCATAAACGGACAAGCTATTCATCTCGTTAATAGCATGCCTAAGAACTGTTGAGTCAAGATTAAACCAATTTTGTGCTTGTTTGATAATTTTATCACCTTATCACCAGGTCAAAATTCAATTTGTAGCACACATTTCATGAGATCCACAACTTTTATCAACTTTTCGATCACACATTTTCATCAACTTTAACAAAATCTGCTAAAACTTTTACCATAAGCTTTATCACACAGATCCTTTCTAGAAATTTTGATTCAGCAGTAGAATTTCCAGGTGCATCCTGATGTTGTTAAGAGCAGAGCAATGAGTCTGGACCAGCTGCTTAACTCAACCAGACAAGAACTTTTAAAATTCAAAAAACAGGTTAATTTGAACTAAAAATTGACTAACAACCTTCTCAACCCCTAGGTTGTTCTCCTGCTTTACAGAGCAGATAAATGATTAATAGAAATATCTTGAATCCTATTCCTCATAGTTATTAAAACCGGATCGGATTGGATTTGACCGACCGGTCCGTCCTCGAAAGCGGCCAACCAAACAATGGTCTGGTCCGATTGGCATCAATTGGTACATTATTAAATAACCGATCAAGAACTGCTCAAACCGGCCCCAAACCGTCTAAATCAGGCTTGAGTAGAAACCGGATCTGGTTCAATCTAAACCGATTGTTACCAAATAGATCCAGCGGCAATTACATAACCTTCATAATAAATGTAGGTGGAATATATATATTAAGTTTTAGCAAAATGTTGTCTATTTGTTCTAAAAAATATTTTTTTAACTAATATTTGACCTAGCAATGACCCACCGGTTGAACCATTGACTCGATGACTTGTTCGGATTGACAACTTGGTCGGGTCTGATAACTATGCTATTGGTCTCTATTGTAACAATTTGATAAATTGGTTCTAATGAAACCAAAATCATAGATATCCAAAACGAGAACAAGATAGTCTTGATTGCATTAAAATTACTCTTATATTAATTTTGGTTTCAAATCTTCCTATTCAGAATATGAATTAAACCAAGATTGGATAAGATAAAGATTTACATGATAAGAGTGGGAATAAACAAGGAGACCAAAATGCTGTAGAATACTAGAGGATGAAGTCAACACGGGGAGGGAGGGAGGGAGAGAGAGAGAGAGAGAGTACAAATAAGCTTGGGCTAGTTGGGGCTCACAAAGGGAAATCAAGATTGAATTCATAGTGTAGCGAGATACAACAGGTTGAAGCATAACTAGAGGCTAACATGTTCAATACTAATCCATTAAAATCATATAAACTTTTTGTCCGAAACCTATTTGTTTCTTACCATTAATATATGAAAAAGTCATCAATTGAATGGTCAAGAAAAAAAGGGGGAGGAAAAAGCGAAGTGTCCAATTACTGGTGAAAAATAAATATAACTTAACGAATAATGCATATAGATTTCATTTATTGTTTATTTTTTTAACCTCAGCATGACAATAATCATCATAACCTTCAATAAACAGTCAAATGAAGTAACATTTACCTTCTCAATGTTGTCCATCATTATTCCTTTGACCTCTGTTATTTGAGCCTTCACTTTGGCCAGCTTACTTATTTCATCTGGATGATTCATACAATATTGCATGTGCTCTTTAAGCCTCGGCCTGGTAAACAAAACACAATATCAAGTCCACTACAATTCATCTCACGCAGTAAATTTAATTCAGTAGTAAATCATAACCACATACCCAAATTCTCGGTCAAGATTGTAAGCAATGCTAAATCGATCTTCAAACAAATCATCATCTTCATCTTCATCATCAGCAAGTGGCTGAGGGCCATCGGTCTTGATGCTGTTACCATATCGTTGTTTGAAGTCATCCTTCACTCTCTCAAGAAACACAAAAGGTATAAATCTTCCCATAGAGTCGTCAGCAACAGCAAGGAAAACTACAGAAGAATTAAATTATAGATAGTTACTAGGTTAATTTAAGCATTAATAATTACACACTGCAAATGTGTGAGCGTGTCTCAGAAAGAGTAAATACCAAATCCACTGTCAATGAGAAAATTGAAGGTATGGCCATCACAGGAGTATGTGTATTTGCTGCTGTTAGAAGGAAGCTTTTGCAAGCACTGGACAGCAATTGTGCTGAAGTTTCCAGAATAAGGAGTGTGCTCTGCTAGAACAACAGTTCCTTTCGCAACAAAGCTATAGATCAAGCCCCTTTGACTCATATCTTAAGTTCCCCAGAGAAATTGATATCCCCCAGTAAAACACAAATGTTTTTTTACCTAAAATTGCAACATTAGGATTCTGAAATTAATCCAAACTCTAAAAAACCATAATTTAATTCCAATTCTTTGAAAAGAAAAAATAAGTATCAAATCCAAACGGATCTCGTGTGTAGATGCTATACGGTGTAGACTAACAAGTTTGTCAGAATACATTTGCATTTGTAATGACTCTATTGTCTCAAGTCGCTAAGTCAAAGTCTAGCTAGTGAGCTTATAAGCACTTTAGCAAGTGAGTCTACCCAATATGTTTGTTACGATGATACCAGAGAAGGCAGCCTTATAAAGGTGGTCCAACTGGTTCCATTAAGCCACTTGACTATAAAAATGGACCTCTGTGTGGTTCTGAATACACTCAAACAGTAGTGAATTTTAAAGCTTGACTCGTGCACTTATAAACACTTACACGCCATCCCACTACAATCCCCCTTTAAGATGAGTTCTACCCTACTACAATCCCCCTTTAAGATGAGTTCTACCATATATACTTATAACATCATTATTCCCTCGTGGAATGTATCATCACCATGAATCATAACCCAGATTTCTGCATTGCGCATATTTGAATGAGTTTATCTATAAAATGCAAGAAAATGCCCTAAGGCAGTCAAAATAAACGAAATTGCAGATATCAACACGATAACACTGTAAAATTGGGAAATAATAAACCTATCAACATATACAAAAACTTAATATCACTGCTCATAGGGTTCTTAAGCATAAGACTATTTTTTAGAAAATTTACATAAATCTGATAGAAATTGTAGTGAAGAGATCTAAAACATAGATAAAAAAGAATGAAAATTTCGAACAAAACCTTTGATCTGACTCGAGGAATTGGGCAATGGAGAATTGTTCGTGTGCACAACTGGTCGAGGAATCGGTTGTTGCGAAGAAAATTACGAAAGGTCTTACGCTAAGCGGGCACTTGGAATTGCTGTGATGGGTATTATATTGTGTATAGTTTTTTGGTGAAGAAGGTTTCCCATAACTAAAACCGTGAGTTAGGGTGTGTTTGACGGGAACCTCTCGGGCTTCTTCATGGATTCTTTTCAGTTCTTGTTTGTGTTTGATTATAAGTTCTTTATAATTTTAAAGTTAAAATTAAACTTTAATTTTGATCACATATTTCCTCAGTATTCTTAAAGGTCAGTCATCAGTGTCACAACTAGGCGAGGCACGGAAAATAACTATGCCTAGGGAGAAATCAAAATTGCTACTTGTACACACTTGATACACAACTCTCTCACATGTTTGGGTGGCTCACAATGTGGGACCCACACATATGTGAGAAGGTTGTGTATCAAATGTGTAAGTGTAACATTTCTCAGGCAGAAATGGTCGCCCACCCTTTTGGTCCGTAAATGATATCTTCTTGTTTTCGAGTCCATCCAATAAAAATAAAAAAGCAACATTTGCTAAAATTTAAAAAAGAAATAAGCTAAAAAAAAAAAACAGCATAATCCAAACTCAGCTAACGAACGAACAAATAATTATATATTTGATGTATTTATGATTTTGAAAACTATGTTTTTTTGTTGAAAATCTGAGTGTATTAAAATTCTATAGATCTTCAAGTACTTTACTAATAAATTAATTGAATAATGTCTGACAATTATTAATTAATTAATTTTTAATTTCATTCCTTTATCTCTTGTCTTTTGCTTGACATATTAGGTTCCCGATCATGACATCGGACGACGTGAATTATTATTTTGGTCTAACCAAAATAAAATAAATTAAAATGATTTAATTTACCTAGATTAATTAATTAATATCTATCATTCATGATTGACATTTAGCAATGTATCAGCACAATACATGTGACAAAAAGTATCACGTGATGTGATAAAATTAAACTTGTTCGATTATCATAAAACCATAATTCTTCATCAATATAACCCGATCAACTACAAGATGCGAAGATGTGTTAAGCTTGATTTAATTGATCCCACTCTTAAAGTCAATTATTGCAAAAACCATTTTAAACTTATGAACTTACCTTGGTCAAGAATTTCATTATCAACTGAAGCAAATGAAACGCAGATCATAATATCTTACTATCTAAGAGTGGTGAATTATTAGTTGATCATTCACAACATTCACAAGATTCTTACCATACTCCAATGATGTTGTACTAGCGACTCTTGAGAGACAATATCCAACATCACCAAAATATGAGTCCTCATACAAGATACTATATGATCTCAATTCTAATGATCAATTCTACTGTCGAATGTTAAAAAATTAACCCCTAACACTGTGATCATTATCCATGTGGAATCCATGTAATAGGTCTCCAATGTTTTGTTCTCTTAGCAAAATATTCATGCGACTAAAAATGCAACTACATTCTAACTTGTGAGATTAGCTACTCACTTCATAGGTAAAAAAATGTCAAGTATGCTGGTCTAATTGCAGTAATGATATTCGTACTTTGTTATCACTTACGATCAGGAATAATTTAATATTCAGTCACATAACTTGTATCTCATTATCGTAACTCATTGTAATTAATTAATTATCAAAACTCAAATTTACGAATACTATTAATTTACTTTGTCAAAATAATAGTAATAATAATAATAAATCTGTCATAAATTAAAATGTATTAATCAATTAAAATGTTTATATCTTAAAATCGATTGGATCTAAGGCATATTACTTACACCTCAGTGTTTATTTTTTTTATTGCTATCGATTGAATAAAATTAGGATTTCTAATTCTCAACGGCCTCATTGTAGACTTTTCTAGATAATTGTGCAAAAAGGCTTTATGAACTCTGTAAGGACCAGGTTTTAGCTGCCGAAGATAGCATATAAATGTTCCCCTGATAGTCTAATTGTATAGCCTTTAGCTACAAGCCAACTTTTCTTAAGTCCCATCAATTTATCATTACTGTGAGATGAATTACATCTTGTTCAAGGAGACGATCTTTTTTTCGGATGCATACACTAGGTTGTTGTTCGCTTGAAAATATACCGCAAGTGCACGAGTCGCGTACAAGTAATAAAGTGGACTTTTTGAGTCCGAGATATCGATCCCTCGAGGAATGACTATTTAATTGCACAAGAGTTGAACTAGTTCTAACAATAGAAACACACACAATTCATTTTGAGTTTT
>CAIGRF010063671.1:8950-25014 GCA_903798235.1 Fraxinus ornus
TTATCACCGCGGATGGAGAGGATGGCGTATTTTGGGAGTTTCTTTTGGTCGAATTTTGCTCTGATTTTTCTGAAGATTTGGGGATATGATTTGGGGAGGTTAGGTTGGGCTTTGGTTTTAAGAATTGAACGTAATTAATACTTCATTAAAATTTTAATTAGAGTTTAAGGGTATTAATCAAAACACTTAAAAAAAAAGGTAGTAGACCTAATTTCCCCAAAAAACAATGCAATTTTAGGTAGCCACGTGGCACTTCTGTGGTTTTGTTCCCTTGTGGACCATACTCAGGAGATATATCCAAAATGTGGGTCCTTCTTCATTAGCCATTGGATTTCAATCTGATTAAATTAATCAAAGTCTCAAAGAAAAGAAAATCAAGTATGGAGGAAAAGGGATCATACCTACTAACACTCAAAAAAGTATTTTCAAACATGTCCAAGTTCAAGTTGTGACTTCTGGTCAAAGTCTTTAATTATTTGTTCTTCAATATCACAAATTATATTATTAGTTATAAATTCATTTTGTCCATTCTAAATATATTAGTAAAGAAAAAGATGTATTTGACGATGGTAGTGGTGTTACTGTTTCAAATAGTGATTAATAAGACACTGTAAACTCAAGAGCATGCTTGGTACCTAAAACTAGGTATGATTAACGAAAAGAAGTACTTCTAAGTTGTCTAGTCAATCGAGTGTTTGTTCGGGAGAATTTATTTCAAAGACAATATTTTAAAAGAACGTATAATTAAAAAATAGGAAAAAGTAATGAGGTCATGTGCGTAATTATATTATTTACAGAATGTGACTAAAAATGAATTTAAGAAAGGTTAAACCACTTTATAGAAGCCGTTATCAAAATGGATGATCCCGACTTAATATATAAATTGTGTCAAACAAAACGCTTAACATATCCACAATTGGACATGAATGATTAGTACAAATCACCATATAATATATAGTACAAAACATATTGCATGTATGATTCGATACTCAAGCATTAAGTAGGATTATTATTCCAGTCTACTTAATCAATTTAAATCTTTGCTTTTACTTCTTCCTCGAGTGCATAATCTTGGATAATTCCCTCTCTCTCTGCTTCTCCCCACAAGCCATACGATCAATTTCCCTCTCTTTTTTCACTGCTTTTTCAATATTTTTTTCACGGAATATTGAACTGGATTTTCTTGTGGCGGAATCACTGTTTCCCTTCCGAAGAATGCATCAAGCTGTTCATCTCCAATTTCGCTGATCAATTGATTGAGACTTCTCCCCAAGAAATTAGCAAGATCCATCGACTGATGAAATGTCTGAATTTGTTTAATTCTGAACGCTGGTATTTTTTATCCATTCCAAACTCCGTCTTTCTATTTCTAAGTCGGAAATCAAATTTCAAGTGATTGTAAACCCTAGAATTCTATTCCATTCCTCCAAAATCGAGAAATCAGCTACAGTGAGAACTCTGATTTTGAATTTGGAGATACAATACGAGTACTGTGTATATAAGTTTCCAATCCCTAAAACCATATTTCACGTAGACTTCCATTAGGATTCTGGGAAAAAAATTATGAATGAATGGCGATTAAATTCTCAATTGCATGTTCAAGAATTCATAAGCGTAAATTTACAAGGGGCGTGGAAAGCTATATAAAATAAGGTTACCGCTAAGTTCATCCCCATTAAAATTTAAAAATTTAAAAAAATTACTATTCACATCCACGTCATATATCAGTATTGTATTTATTAAATTCATTCATTTAAATACTACTATACGTCCACATAAATTTTAAATATTCATCACACTTTAAATACATCCCTAACACCACAAATTCACAGAATTCCTAAAACCATACTCCTTTAAACCAAATGAACGAAATATGAACAAAGTTGAACTGATTGGACATTAAATTAACATATATTATTCACTTAACCATGTTAACAATATTTATTTTTATCATTCTTATTCATAAAACTCAATTCATTAAAGGTAAACCACCATAAATTCACATCCAAATCAGGAGGAGGGTTATCTCTAGAGAAAGTATACCGAGTAACATTTGGAACTCATCGTGTTTGGAATATGATTGGTTTGCTTCGATCATATTTTTGTGGTATGCTTAAATCCAAAATTGCAAGTAGAAAAACATCATATGTTTAGATAAAAAAAAAAAGGCTTAACATGCCCGAATATCTTTTTTTAAAAAAAAAAAATTAGACAAAATGATTGACATTAATAGTTAGTGGAACACATCATATATTAGATATAATTTGGAATTAATTCATCAACGTGAATCAAAATTAAGCCCAAAATCCATACGAATAAACATAATATGATCAGGTAATTAAATAATAGCGAACAAAAAATAAATAAATTAAAGACCACAGATCAGAAAGAGTACATGAAACAATCACAAAGTTGAAATAGCGATAATCAAATTTTTTTTTTAAAAAAAAAATTGAACATGTCACAACTTGTCCAACAATAATAATAATAATGTTATTATTAACTGTTCTTATAGTTTATCCAAATTAATTATATTTGATATAACTACATCTTCTACTATGGAACTAAAAAATTGCGTCCTAGCATGATAAGGTGTAACCCAACCCTATGCACATGGATGATGGCACTTGTACCAATTACGAGCAATAGGTGGCAATGGTCAACTAGGATGCCAATTTACCAGCACGCAATTACATAGAAAACTTAAGTAGAAATATCATTTGTGTTTGAGCCACATCATTTTGGAAGAATGTATTCTGAAATAATAGATTGATGAAAAATGTGTAGTTGAAAAAGAAGGAAAAGTTATTGATATGATAAAAAATATTAATTTATTGAAGAATGTGTGGTTGAAAATGAGTGGAAGAATGAAAATGAAAATTTTAATGTGTACCAAACATGGGCTTAGTTAATTAAAAATCTAATTAATTTAATAGATATTTATCGAGACAAAATGGCAGTCATTTCAATTGCAACAATCCTATGAGATGCGATTGCAAGTGGTTCATCTCAAAGTGGAAGACATGGACATTGTTGTTGTTCAAGTGAATAAGAATAACCTTATATTTTGAAGTAATAACATTACTCATATTCGGCATGGTTATCCAATGCTCACGACTCGTAGAACTATGAAAATGAGAAAGTGAATGAATCAACTCATGGACCATATCATCATATCCATAGAGTCTAGAGTAATCATCGAAATGAGATTCAAGTTCTTTTATTAGGTCTTTTCTGATCAAATACCAATTATCTTCACATATACCTACAATATTAGCCACAGCCCGAAAACCACAATTGCCATCTGAGGCTACATCCTTTACACCAACTATGTAAGGTCTCAAACAAATAGGAAATGAATCAAAATAAGCCTTGGACTTTGATCCACGTGCTCGATACACCTTTTGTTTTTGTTGAATTGGAGACTGACTTGATAGTGTAGGCTGACTTAAAGGTATAATAGATCTATCCACTTGTTGTAACATACTGTCTTATCCAGATAAAACTAACTCAAAATACGATGGGTCTCAACAAATAGATACATCTATCTTTGAAGATCGACGACCATATGTCTTAACTTCGACTTGTGGCTCAACTAATGATGTAGAACTCAGACTAGCAATCCGTTTCAATTTTTGTAGAATTGCTACCGTCGCATGATCATTATTATCTTAGTAATGCTTCTCAATCATCTCAAATATTGATTCACAATTAATCTCAGATGTGTTACATTTGTCAAGAGGAACTAGACCAAGTCTCTTCCAATGAGAGCACACTCTCGATAAAGAAATGGGTCGATATTCTATGTTATATTCTGAAATATCATGGGCATATGGTAATCCATGTGTTTGTCGTCTAACACATCCACAAGCTACCTTGTCAATCCCCATATCATCATCTCGCTTAGACTCTTGAAATATCAAATCCATTGCAATTCTTAATGTAAATCTCCTAAGCTCTTCGAACAAGGTAGGTTTGAAATTATGTTGGACGGTACCCAATCTCTTTTCAAATGAAGCTTTAGTATCTGAATGTTGTAGCTTCAATAATGCATGAATTCTTGTCCATGATGTGTCAAAATTGCCTTGGGGAGAACCTAAATGCCTCTTAAGTTTTGCATGTGCACATCAGCCCTAACATGAAAAATAAATCAGATTCACTATACATTAGCACATTTAATGCATCCCATAGAATTAATAACCCTAATAAGTCAAAATATATTTTTTTTTCCTTCTTTTAGGTTACTTAGACTTGTTAATCTAATCTGCATCTTCTTACTTCAACATGTAGCCAAAAATTAATTTAAAACTTATATGAAATAATAATATAAGTTAATTTACTTGTTAGTCATCGCTCCAAAGCCCATGTGTAGTTTTCCTCACATTCTTTTTCCAAGTATGCAAAAGCGATCGAAAATGTCAAATCAGTAGAAGTGACAGACTATACCTATTTGTCTTATGCATGCAATCCATAATTATCACACGAGGAAAAGCCTGCAACAAATCTACTGAATATGGATGTGCCCAGACAAATCTCGAACTATATTTGTCGCCGTAGAGGTGCGGTGCTCCTCTATGTACTTATTCTCAATAAGCCTATTCATTAGTTGTTGCATTTGTACCCTTCCAGCTTGTTCTTTGAGCCTAAACTTCTGACGTTCATTGTAGATGTACCTCAATGTGCTGACATTAGTGTCATCATTTTGTTTAATGTGTATAAGATTTCCTTTGAGTCTCTTTCTTTGTTAGTCTCTCGTCATATGAATGTCCTTCAAGGTTAAGGGCAACATCTTGATTATATCTCCCATATTTCACTTTCAATGCCCAATAATCACCATTTATCAATTTTCTTCCACTCAAAGCGAACAGGCATCCAAACTTTTTTGTTCCAGAAACTCTACGTTTCTTCCCTTTTTCATTTTCTTTGTTGGTATTCCTACACCTATACGTCCAATATCTTTCACATGCGAAATCAATTCTTGATTTCTCCCAACTTGGCCTAAGTCAGACTTTTTCATAACAACAATCATGTTATGTCTCTTATTAGTAGTTTTAACCCAATCAATCAAGGACTTTTTACTTGTAAACATATGTGTATCATCAAATATTTGTATATAAATATATGATCATATTAAAAAATAAAATCATTACGTACCATGTTTGTCATAAACGTATCTGTATAATCAACAAATAATTCATTCTGGACATCATAGTTATGTGTTGATGTATCCTACATTAAAAGTTATAGTGTCAAATAATGTCATTTGCATAAATTCAAAAATAAATAAGGTAACAACTAAAACATCAGGTAAGTATGCGAAATAACAGATAAATTGGAAACAAAATCAAAAAAGAAACCCACTATAATTCTGAACTTCCATTACAGATGAAATCAGAAACCGTAAAAACCAAGAACAGAAATCAAACTCAATGTGACAAATTCATGTTCGTACAATCAAAATAAGACAAAAAAAAAAAAGCAAAATAAATGTAAATAAATAAAATCATACAATCATTCCAAGAAGATAACCATAAAACCAAGAAAAGAAAATCTGAGTCCCCAAATTCAAACACGATAACGCCACTAAACACGATAAGAAAAAATGTAATCCTTACTTTTTCAAATTCCTCTTCATATATTGCTATGTCTGTATATATTTGCTCTAACGACGTTTCTTCCATTATTTACTAAATTCTTTATCTATTGAAGTTTTGAGTATTGTAATACTTCGAACATATTCATGTAATTTTCTGTGATTTATTGAGGTTATAGTTAAACACAAATTCTAAAAGAATGTAAAAAGGTTTAGGATAATTTCATGAAAATAAAAATTAGTGGATAAATTTAAAGCTATATATTTTTATTTATGTCTATTTAAGTAAATTTACATAGGATTCAAAATATAGGTCATGTTCGGTAGAGATTAAAATCCGATTAAAATTGAAAATATAGTTGTTATTGGGTCCCACTCATTTAATAAAAGTTAACAATAACGGCTAGTTTTTCAATTTTAATCCAATTTTAATCTCTACTGAACGGGACCATAATAAAATTTTATTTTTAAGGGGAAAAAAATCAAAAATCAGGCGTATAGTTTACACCAATTCAAATCAGGTTTATAGTTTGAAAATTCAAAAATCAGGTTTTTTTTTTTTTAAATTCTAATATAATATAATATAATTAACCCACCCCACTTGCACCATCCCTACCGCTCTGGGGACTATTCCGGCGACCATTCGGACCACCACTCTTCTCCCGTGAGTATTCCGACGACTATTTCGATGATCATTCCGATCATAGATTTACAATTTTGTATGTCACAATTAATTCGTTGGTCACATATTTCAAAATTAATTGGTCACAGATCAAAATTTATAGGTCACACGGTCACATATTTCAAAATTAGTTGGTCACAGATTTTTTCACGGTCACAGATTATATAATTTGTAGGTCACAGATAACAAAATAGTTGGTCACGGATTAAATTTTTAGTCACAAATTACAAATTTTAAGGTCACAGATTCTATTTTTAGTCACAAAACCAAAATCACAAGATTCGCCCGATCCTCCACCTGCACCACCATCGACTACCACCCGCAGCACCACGAACGTACCCAAACACCCGTCCCCCAATCCAAGTATACAACCAATAATTGGTCATAGATCAACCAAATAGTTGGTCACAGACCACAACACCACCACAACCATCGTCACAACAATAACAAAAAAACGACCGCCACCACCAACAAAGCCGCCAATCCTAGATCCAATACTCTGCCAACAAAAATCATTACAACCAAATCCACCAGATCATCACAACAAAACCACTACTGCCATTGTCAAACCATCACCACCGACAAATAGTTGGTCACAAACCACAATCCAAGCCATTCTTCAGTTTTAACTGCCTTGGGAGGTGCCATTGCTTGGTATGGTGCTTTTGATGTGATCCTGAAATCAGTTTTAGCCATCAAAATGCGAAAACGATAGAAATTTTAGAGTCGACTGTATGAATTTGTTTAAACAAACGTGTTTGATTTCGACTACCTACCTATCTTTTCTCTTCTCCAGGAACCGAGCTAGAGAATTTTTCCTTGCAATTGGTAAATCTGCAAATGGAAAGAAATTAGACAAATCCCCTTCAAGAACATAAAATATTGAGAAATTAGAACAAAATTTTAATTACCAAAGGCAAGGAATGGCTGAAGAGGGTTGTGGACCAAACTGGGAACACCCTTTGAAACAGGGACGACAGTTGGGATATTGGTGGCGGATTCAGCAGGACTTTGGACCATGCTAGGCGGAGCAAAGGCGGCGGCGGCATGGTGGTTTTCTGCACTTCAGAACGGAGCACGCGACGCTGCTCTGAACATGCTACCGCTCGCAGCAGTCTGCTGCGAACGGCGGCGACGCTGCCGCCGTTCAAAGCAGCATCGGGATGCTGCCACCGGCAGCGTTGCGACTCAAAGAGACAAGGGAGAGATGGAGAGAGAGAGAGAGAGAGGTGAGGGAGTTAGCGTGATAAATTAGGGTTAGAGTTTTAATATATTACCTAATTTTTGAATAATAAAAGTTGGTCTCTAATTTTTAAATTACAATCTTTAAACACCTGAATTATTGTAATTTCCTATTTTTAAAAGTGGATGTATATTTAAAAAGTGTGGATAGAATAAAGGGCCAAGGTACAGTGTGAATGTCAAGTGAAATACGCTTGAGCTAGGCCCAGCTGAAACTCAGCCTTTTTTAGGCCCAATTTTGCAACAACAACAAAAATGTTAATTTGGGACTAAGAGAAGTTAAAGAATGGCTAAAGCCTTGAATGCGGATACAAGTCTAATTAGCGGAAGAATTTAATAAGATTTTAAGATTATATGTTAAACTTAAGCCATGTTTGGTATACATTAAAATTTTCATTCTCATTCGTCTACTTATTTTCAAACACACATTCTTCAATAAAATAATATTTTCCATCACATCAATAACTTTTCCTTTTTTTCAACCACACATTCTCCATCAATCTACTATTCCAGAATACATTCTTCCAAAATAATGAGGTTCAAACACACTCTAATAGGATTGAACAGGATCATAGATGACGTGTATTGTGTACATGAGATCTTTCTTTAGTGTCGTAACTAGTTCTATCTTATTTAATGTACCAAAGATGCATTAGATTTTTCAACATATTAATGATTGATAGGATTCATTTACTTGTTGCTAATTATACATTATCGTATACAAGTAATATAATTGATCGCATCTTATTCGAAGTAACCCTAATGAGAACACGTACTTGAGAGTTAATTTTAGTTTTTCTAACTAATAACCAAAATAATTAATTTAATAATAATGAAGTGGATGAATAACGAGGTATAAACCAATTAATGAAATAGTTAGGAATCCCTATTTCACTAATTAATCATGTTGACATTTGAATCTGGTTGAGATACAGTGTTTCAATAGATCTCCACTATTCTCTTTCCACATGTATGTTACGTGCACACTTGAACGTGCACGCAAGAGGCGTAGACCAAGACTTCTCCAAACAAAAGTAAGAGAGGCTGTGATCGTAATGTTTCGTTGCTCAGGTCAAATATGGGTGTGAGAGAGACAACGAAATAAGGAAAAATGTGGGGAAAATGTTTATATTTCTAGATTGAGAAGTACCAATCGTTAATTACCTTCAAACGACGTCAATGCGAGTATTTATAGGCAAATGAATAAAATCAAAGTCTTCTAGATGCTTGACATGTGATATTATCCCAATAGTTTACAATTCAAATACTATAACGCCCCAAAAATTTTATAAAATAAAATTATTTGTTCTATTTGCTATATTTTTATAATTTTGGAAAGTTGATGGACTAAGGTAAAATGGAAGCCAATTTCATACATATAATATTATTATCAAGCATGCTCGCACATCCATTTATTCAACACAGTGCTTTCAGAAACAATTTGGAACGTGTAATCAAGATTTTCAAAGGATTAAGGTATGACTACGAGGTGCAAGTGATTTATCCAGTTTAATTTATTTTTTCATGTTGATAAATGTTATGCTAATGAAAATTATGATATGATATGATATGATGTGATATGGCCATTCGTTACCCAAGTTATGATATATTATGAGCTCTTACCGATTTCTAAAGATATGATTTGATTGTATGATATTTTTGACCCATGATTTAAAACTATTATTCGGGATTGAATAATTATCCGTGTCATACTCAGTATTTTCATATACTCATCATTTTTTTCCTATTTCTCACAAGTTAGAACGGATCGTTAGTTGACGGGCAATGAGGCAAGGTCGTTGTGCCAAAATTCTTTGGACTCAATAAAGTAAATTAGAAATAACGTGGCTTAAATGTTATTCCTAGTATTAACTTTAATTTCATGATTATATGAATCTATTCATTTGTTTAGAATTTTGGAACCCATGTTATTTGGTTATTGTTCATGACTTGACACTCGTTGACATATATTTTTATTGGGCTATGACTTTGTTATTGTTTAACTATTTGCAGCGTGATATTGTCCCCCTAAATAGTAATGCTTCAAATTTATACATAAAATACATGTGATGAATTATGTCCCTAATTCTTAAATTGTAGATTGATTTTATTTGATCTTTCCAAACATATACGATAAAGATAAGGCGTAGGAAAATTTTTGTTCTTCCTTTTTCGTAAATGAATATATAAAATTTTTCTCATGAATTTGAGTAAATTACCGTTACATAATTTTTATACATATTGCATGTCATGTTATTTAAAGTTTAAATGAAACTTTTGGTAACGATTTATAAATATTAACAATCTGAATCGTTACAATATGGCATCAGAGCTTTGGCTTAACTTTTGTATTATTCCAAGTGTACAGAATTTTTGTTTACAGAAAGTTTACATCCCCTCACATGTGTCATGTGTGGGGTCCACCAGAATTAAAAAAGGAAAAAAATAAAAACCTACCTTCACCTTGTGTTTGTGAGCGTCTGTAAACCTACCCACCCCTCACCCCTTCTGTAAGCCTAGCATCTCTCGTAACTTTTTTCGTAGACTCATGCATCATTTCATTGCTCTAATATAAAAGAGTGAATGTAGGTCCACTATTCTTCTTTTATTTTTTTATTTTTTTATTTTTTTTTTTTTTTCTGCTGCCGTTTTCACACTAGCCAGGTTCTTCAACTGTTCACAGAATGGTTATTTCTTGTTCATCAGTTGGATTTTGTTTCAATCTTGTCCAATTGTGGTGGACCCGTATTAATATCCAATGCTGGTAAGTGGGCACATTNCAATTGTGGTGGACCCGTATTAATATCCAATGCTGGTAAGTGGGCACATTATTTGTTCAAATTTGACTTTTTGTGGACAAATGGCAGGTTAAAAAAAAATATTGAATTCCCATTTTATCCTTAACATGACACGGAAAATAAAGTGAAGTTACGTGTACAGTGTGTGAAAATATTATAATTTTTTTTTTTTTGATATATTAATTTTAATTGTTGTGTGTAATAAATGCTTACGTGTTTAGCCTAGAATTTTCATGAAATTTGTTGATGATTAATATTTTTTTAAGAGATACAAATTTTAAAGATGATAATTTTTTATTTTTTTTTAATTTTTAAAAAGTTGTTAAATATGACTCACAACATAAATATCAAAGGTTTGTAACCTCACAAACAATGTCCTAGAGGGAAAATATAAGATTTGACTCCCAACCGTCCTTATGGAGATGCACATCAATCATATCGTATGTGACTCAAGACATGAGGGATCGGATCCAACCGTCTCGGGCTTCAAAAGCCCATCCAATGTGACTAAAGGTTTGAGTCCCAACTGAGCGCCTCGAAGAGGAAAATTGACAAGTCATGTATGAAGTTATGTCTACTTTGAAGTTGTGTTGATGATGCTTTAAGTTGCGCTCTCAACGCCTAGAAAATGAAGGTGGCCCTCATCACCACAGAGAAGAAATGATTGCGTGGCATTTTAATTAGTTGGCAACCACGTGGCATGTCACAGTGTAACAAACCCTACTTATGTTCAATTCATATTTTGATTCAATTATTATGTTCGATCAATAAATTTAGAACAAAACATTCACATTTGTTTTTGGAATTCTAGTTAATATTTCCCCAAATATCAAAATTTTCTCTCACTTAATCAATTGATAAAAGCAAGAACTTAGGACATGCATGATGCATATGAACAAGTAGAATTTTTTCGATTTCTCGATCTAACATGTAATAAGGGTGTGTTAAAAATCCCGTATTTTGAAAAAAAAAAAAAATGGGTTTGTAATAGTGATTTTAGAGATATGTAATTAAAAAGTAGGAAATTTTTTTGAATATACGTGTAAAATAGATATTAAAACATGAAGGAGTTGACACAAACATCACCGATTTATTTATTGTGAGGACAAAAAGATGGAATAAATCATTTTTTCTTTATCTTCAACCCCAAGAAACCAAAAATTCTTTTAAGGCTTGGATCTTCAATAATTGCTCGAGTCTTCTCCTTGAATTTGCTTATAAAATTATGATATTACCTGAAATTGTCACTATTGGATGCTAATGTGGGAGTAATCATCATCGATTCTCCTTTTCTGTCATTGTACCTTGCAAATCGCCGATAATACCTCACGCGTATGAGTCATGCCTTGCTTGCATTTATTTTTGCCCTTTTGGTGGCACATGTTCATTAGCTTTCTTGAATTATTTCAATTTGCTCCTCATTCTTTCAGTCTTCTTTAACGTTAGTCCTCAAACTTCCATCTTGTCACTTTTCGTCATTGAACTTTTAATTTGTTCAATTTATCCAAATTGGTCCCTAAACTCTTGATTTTTTCCATTTTGGTTCCTATACTTCTCCTAGTGTCCTTTTTAATCCCCAAAATTTATGAAATATGCCAATTAATATTTTTGTTTCTCCCAACCAAGTCCTCATACTCTTCAGCAATTATGCAAATCCATCATTTTGTCCAAATTAAGCTCCATATTACTTCATATTGCTCTATTTGCCTTCGAATTTGAGATTTAGCCTACAAAATGCAAATAGAACATAAACTGAGTAGAAATGCACTCGCTTAATCAACTAAATTTAGGAACATAGATCGTGTGAAACACGCTTATCATTACTTAATATCAATAATTACAACAAGAACAACGGGAGATGTATAAACGATTCGATTTTGGTTAAAAAAATTAACTATTTGTTTATTTGTCCTTTAAAATCAGTCACATGAGGTTCAAGTGACAATGTAATGCCTGTTTGGTCCATTCATTGGAGGCTCAAGTGCAACAAATCTAAAAGGTTTGAATATGGATTTGTTACAAATTAAAGGTCTAAGACATAAGCAGACTAAATTCTTCACCACGAAGGGCTGTTCGGATTAGATGGAAGCTAACGTGCCAAACTGATAAAATACATGGTCAAAAGTTTACAGTTCCTGGCCTGGCCAGAGCCAGACCTGAAAACAGACCACCCCATCACTCTCCCTTATCTGCCTACTCCAAGCCACCAATCCAACTACGATGGCAACATGGCGAAACTGCTTTTGATCCAAAGCTAAAGTGCCAAGATTTATTAAACAGTAATTCAACAGAATGAAGAAGTCATAAGATTCATCATACAATATCGATCATGTTAAACGAAAAGTTCCCTTAGCAGGAAAAGGGAGTCATAGAAATTGGATTTTAGCTAGGCAGGCAGCAAAAACAGAGAGTTCATATATATCCCTTATTCGAGGGAGATTCCGAGTAAAACATATGGAACTTCATAAGCATGATCTCTTTAATTGAGCTGGATTGGAAATTAATTACAAAAGATTCTTCAACAAACATTCCAACAGGTGTTGGAGAAGAACATAGAAGTTTTATGACTTAGTACTATAGAATTCTACTTAGGACAAGATCAAGTTTCATCCTGCAAATTAACAACAGATGAACAATGAAGCGACAGCTAAAAGAACACGGTGAATCTGTAAAATTTCACCTCCTAAATCTCCAAGCTGATACCGAGAGAAGGGGTCGATCTTGCCAGCCGATCACCACACATCCATTTTCGTCCTTGATCTTATAACCATCACAATTATAACCTTGAAGCAATCTCTTTGCTTGCAACATAGTATAATAGCTTAAGGGAACATTAGCAAAACCAGCCAAATCAAATCTTTGAGCCCATTTTTCAAGCTTTTCATGTCTTTCCTTCCTCTCGGTTCCCTCACATGCAATAATATTCTTAATTTCCTCGCCTAACAACATCTTCTCCATCTTCAATCTCTCCAAAGATGCTCTTGGCAAAGCCGACTCCATACAATCAAATAATGCAGCATAAAAATACAAAGACTCGGATATCCTCTCCATTAGGCTCTTCCCATTATGGTCAGAATCTTGTTCAGTCACCACCATGACCTTCGGATACAAACTCCATAAATTACTAAGAAAGTTATCAATATTTGCTGATGCTGTTGTACATAGTGGCGAAGAAGAAGCCGAATCTTGACTTGGACTATAAGCACTAACCATATCTTTTTCAAGCAATTCCCCTAAAGTACCGTGGTTCATTTGTGCTACCCTTCGTAAATGAACTCCAAAATCACTCATTGGCGTGGACGGGGACTTTTTCTTGAGTTCATTATCGCACGCCAAGAGGGAATGCAACTGCATAATGGAACTAATTGCCAGAGCCTCCCCAGTCTTGACACGCAATTTTTCCACATCCAGATTTTCTAGTTTGCTTATAATAGGATTAAACTGAAACGGGATATCCAGCTTTTCGGCTTCCTCCACCAATACATGAGCCATTTGTTCCAAAACCTCCTTTTGCTGATGGATTCCCGTTATTCTCAAGTGAGGCGGACCTTCAGGCCGAGCACTCAAATCTTGAATGAGTGCACGCCATTGTGCAGGTTCCGTTGCGTTTAAATCAATAACATGAACCATTTTTTCTCCTTCCATGGCTTCAAGAATAGCTTGGTTAGTGATCACAAAAGCCACCTTCATAAACGGCAAAAACTCAAAAAACATTTTCCTCACAAGAATTTCTTCTGCAACAATCGAAATTCTAGTGGAACGAGATGCTTTGTAAATACCGGGCCAAGTTCTAAGGATCCTATCAGCAAGAGCCTCGGAAAAATACGAAGCGAGTCGCTGCATCGTATCACCACCAGGAGTAGCAAGATTGGAAATTTGATCGAGGGCTATATTTGCATGATCAAGGCTGCCTGTAGCCACATGATTTGCACAAGTGACTAACAAATGTATTAAATATAGCCCCCTCTCCTCAGGTTTAAGCTCCTTAAGCCATGGATGTGGTGACATAAAACCAGGTGAATGGGACATCATCGGAAACATTTGGTGTGGTGACGAGGTTACAGATGATGATCCATCTTCTTGAAACATCGGTTCGTACAAATAATTCTATAATTAACAACAACAAAATCGTTATATGTTAATTAAATGCCTAGGAAAAATTCACAAAATACACAAAATTCATAAGACCAAACAATTTTTATCCATACACTGCAACATTAATCAAAACATAAAACAGAGTAAAAAAATAAAAAAACAGACAACAACTCACCAACACAGGTCGAGATTTCTAAATCCTTTCTGGGTTTTTCAATTCATGAAAAACCACAAAAAGCCCCAAGAAAAATCCCACCGTCTCCTCAAAACACTCTGGTTTTTCTATAGAGTTATATATTAGAGAGAGAAAGGTTAGGTGCAATTTCAAGGTTGAGAAACGGGAATTGTAAGTTTCGAAAGAATTGATTCAGACAATGCGTGAGGGGTTAGCTTTTGTCGTGACTGATTTGTTGTCGTTTTACATGTCGAGGAATATGGAATTTGTGTGAAGCAGTGCTCCTCCGCACTTTTTCTTCCCTGATAAAGTTGAGACCATGTTTCTTGATGACTGTTCTCACAGGAATTCACTTTTTGTCATTTTCTCTCCGAGGCAAAAATGATTTGGAGAATTAGCAGTTCTTTACTACACATTAAAATTTTTATTTTCATTCTTCTATTCATTTTTAACCACACATTCTTTAACAAAATAATATTTTTCACCACATCAATAACTTTTCCTTATTTTTCAACCACACATTTTCTATCAATCTACTATTTCGAAATACATTCTTCTAAAATAATGTGGCTCAAACACATCCTTACTAGGGAATTTAAAGTATAAAATATTAATTTATCCTTATTAGTATTAATCGCGCATTTAATAAGTTGAACTCGATAGGAATAAACATGATTACGAAAAAAGAATCACGCAATTCATATCATTTCACGTGCAAATGCCTTGTCACTTGATATTATAGCAGTACAAACCTCGTGTTAGGACATCGTTTATTTCGGCGATGGATAGAGTGATAAACAATATTTATGTATCTTCATCGTTTTTGAAGAATCAAATATAAAATATGTTTTTTATGTGATGTTTACTATGTTGAATTCATGACTTAACATCATTAAAAAAGATTTTACAAAACTCGGGTGTGGTAGAAAGAATGTTAATATTCATGTTAAGATTAAAAATTGACTAGAACACCGTATCCAATGAACTATGCTCGCTAGAGGATTGGTAGAGGGTGAGTAGTGTTAGATTCGAGAAACCTTGTTAAACTTATATGATGTCCAATCTAACGCGTCAAATTTGTTTTTAAAAACTGTCGCGATCTCGTTGATTGAATATATTATGGAGTAGAACAATGTTAAAATAAAAAATTATTTCTTTTTCTTTCAAAACCTAATTACCTAATTTCTTTTTCTTTCAAAACCTAGACTTTTTGTACGAATTGCTCTTTGAAATTGCTTTTGCACTTTTAGCCCATGTTTAATTCAGTTAAAAATCAGATTTTTAATAAATTTTGATTAAAAAATATATATTTTAGAGTTGATAAAACTTATGAATATCGGTTGAAATAAAATTAAAAATGGGCCGTACAGGAATTTAGAAGAAATCATAAAAATGTCACATCATAATACAATAGTTGCTTACTATTTTTGTTCTTTAATTGCTTTGCGTCTAAGAATATGTTTGAGCCACGTTATTTTG
>CAIGRF010063676.1:20693-30753 GCA_903798235.1 Fraxinus ornus
TAAAAGGAAGTGAAGACGTAGAAAGAAGCCCTCACGAATCAAAAACTCTCGACAAGAGAATATGTAATTTTCATTCCTTAGTTTAAATTTAAATCTTTTCTCGGTACTCGTGTGCTTGCGCCCCTTGGAGGTGTCTTGTCTACTTTCCAATTGTAACTCTTCACTAGTAAATACACCCCTTTTTGGGACTTTGTTTCAAGAGGTTTGTTCCTTACACAATCGTCTGATCCTTTTTCTTTAATTGTTGGCGAGTGAAAAATCCGCGAAACATTATCGTAATTCTTTATTGACAATATGATACATAAACCCGAAAGGGTTATTATTTATGTCATTTGCTTGTTTCAGGGTTCGTTTGATAGAATTTTTGATAAAGTCAAAAAGTTATTTTTGAGATAAAGATTCTGATTTTGAATATGTTTGATTGTAGTAACAAAACGAGATGTTTGGTTAGAAGATTTTTTTGAAGGAAATAGTAACTTTTATTAGTTGGGAGACGACTCTTGTTTGGCACTGTTGGATCACTAAAGTCGACTTTCGTCCTTGTCGACAGGTGGGGTTTGTTTAAGATGAATTTCTCAAAAAGCTATTCTAAACAAAGTAGAATCTTTGCCAAACAAACCATAAATGAAGTATCATAGATTCATAGTGCAGCTGTTCGAATCTACGTTCAAACTAGAAGAGTATTCAAACACACAAACCAATTTACGGTCACAGTTAACAAGGTCCACCCATAACAAATCTCAGCCGTTGATTACGATAAAAGTCCGTCAAAATTTCATAAAATAATCAGGCGCATTCTGAAATTTATTTCTTCTCTTTTCACAGCTAAGCTGCTCTGTTTTACATTTTTCGCATCTATCCCACTCGCAAATTAAAAGGAAAGCAATGAGTAAGGGGCCGGGGCTCTTCTCAGATTTCGGAAAAAAAGCAAAAGGTTGATTTTTCGATCCAATTTATTTATTTATTGAAATAATTTTCATGCCTTGAGAACGAAGATCCATTACATTTTGTTTTGATTTATGTTCATGCTATTATTTGTCGTTTTTCTATTACTTGTCTGATTTTATTGACTTCTTGTTCGTAGATCTACTGACGAGGGACTACCTCTCTGATCACAAATTCTCTGTCTCCACCTACAGTGAATCTGGAGTGGTACGATTCTTTTTAATTCTTTGCTTTTGTTATATGATTGTATTATGTGTAAGCTTGCGTCTATAGAAGTGTACTACGTTTTTGTTTATATTGTATGAGTATTCAATTAATGCATGATATCACTATGCTTCCTATTTATTTTAATTATAGGTATACTTAGGGTTTAATAGTCTATGGGCTTTGCTGATGAGAAAGTGGCAATGAGAGAAAATTTTAATGCACTCTTGTTTACTGGGTTATATTGAGGCTGCACTTGGGAGCAAGAATGTAAGAAAATTGTTGTGGTGTTTGTTGTACGACTTTTGACAGTTTTGCCAGGCTTTGAAGTTGGATCTAGGATTGTTTCCAACTGTGCCATTGTTTTGTAGGTTATCGTCAATCTTAGTTCTTGTTGTTGTGTGGTGAGTATGCTTTTGAGTTTGTATCAAGTTAGTGAATGCATGTTTGGATTAAATTCGGTTTAAATTATAAACGGATAGAAACGAATGGTTGATAACTGGGTAGTACTTGTGGGTTCCATGAAATGTGGGAATAAAAAAGTAGGTTTGACTGATTATGTTAATACGTTAAATAGGTGCCAAAAAAGCACTTAGTCTCATTTATTGATTTCTGGATCAACTAAGTTACTTATATAAGGGCGTGTTCGGTAGGATTTAAAATCCAATTAAAATTGAAAATATGGCCGTTATTGAATCTCACACGTCTAATAAAAGTCAACAATAATGGCTAGTTTTTCAATTTTTATCCGATTTTAATCTCTACCGAACACGCCCTAAATAAGCTTCTTGTTTTTCTATGCATTTTGACATTTTTCCTTTTTGTGTGGTAATTGGTTCAATTGTAGTCGAATAAGTTATCCTCTTTTCTTTTTATGTTTTTTTTTTGTGAATGGTGAAAATTTGATTTCTAAAAATCTTTGTAATATATTTACTCATCTATAATGGGAAAATTCCTTCGTCCAACCCCCTAGTCATTGATTCCAAGTTTCAATAGATTTTTCAGTGCATTGTATCAAATAGTGGCACTTTGTGATCAGGTACTTCATTTTCATCTGTTTGCATGTCGTTAGTCTTCCATAAACAGTACTGACAAGTGCTCATGGAATTTATCTTTTTCCATAGAAAGTTAAAAAGAACAAAAGTTGGGCAAGCGACTATTAGGTTTTCTTCCCGTTTCTTTGGTAGGAGATTTGTTTGATTACATGCATTGAGGATTTATTTTGCACTATGTTCTAATTTCTGCAATTAATATGGTGGTGGTGACTTTGGGACATCCACGATTTTATAATACGAGTTAGTTTAGGTGTTTTGAGAGAAAAGCTCTAATTTTAGATTGTGAAGCTCAAGTAGTCCTCCTAGGATGGAGTATAGATGACTGAAGTATGTTGGAGACTGATAGTCCTCAGACATGTACGAGCTGACATGCCTTCCAGGTGTCCTATTTCTGGTGTACAAGTTTTTGACACGAAAGGGAGACTTTACCAATAAGCCCTGGACACGATCCAAACACGTAAAGTACATCACATGCCCCAACTTGTAAAGTTTAGAATATATAATTAGTTATATATTGTTGAAGCATTTTATAAAAAAGGTCAAAATAATATGAGAAAAAATTGTACAAACTTCACTTCGAATCTGTATCACTTAATGCTGTGTATTTTTTGATACTTAAATATTTTTCTTTAGTTACTGGTAAAACTATTTGGAAACAAGACTTAGTTTACAGTTGTTGGGACTTTAATTAAGTGCAACTCAAAATTATCTTTATGTACGCACCCAGATGCTAGACTGCGTGTCTTTGACAAGTATGGGTCATCGACACTTGTTTGAAATGCCATGTTGCGTGCCCTAATTATTCTTAAACTGACACGCTGGAAACACGCCACTTACGTATCCATCTACAACAAGCCCCATTTCTTTTTCTGAATAAAATTACAGAATCTTCATAAATACATCATCACGAAAGAGAAAATTGCACACCAACCCTAGCAGATTCAAATAGAAAATTGAAAGCAAAAAACGAAAATGAAAATAGAGAAATATGTTGTATACAGAATCTTAGAGAACTGTAGAATATAATCAACTACTAACTCTTGGTAGCACGAGAAAGGTAAATTAGAATGGCAGCCATCAACACTGGGAAGACAAGGATCACATACAATGGTGGTGGTTGAACCGGGCCAGGCTCCATTCCCAGCGGAAGAAAGATGAGACAGATCAATTACCACGCACAGCATTGCCACCACAGATCCGACATCCCATCCACCGTATTCACCCTCCATCTTCACCACTGCGTACTCTTTATAAAAGGTTTTTACCCTCGAGTGGTTTCCGAAGAAGAGAGGTTATCGAAGGAGAGAAAAATTAGGTGACTGATGTTTTGAAGATGAGAGAATTCTGTGGGTGAGCCATTTTACTGGGTTCTTACTGGGCCCCATTTTCAATGGTTGTGACGTGGCCAATCTATTGATACAAATAACTTGGGACACTCTCAATTTATGTCCCTGTCCACGAACTACTAAAATGATGCTCCTTCATTTCCCTCTCAAATTTGGTCTCAGTTCATTGTGCATTAATAATGTGTAATATCTTAGATAATATAAGAAAGTAAATAAAACAGTTAATTTTATATCATTTTATATGAGGTGTCTGTGTCCTACCTTTATTAAGAATTACTTGTCGGCGTATCCATGTGCTTCATCATAGGTTATCTTAATATACTAGATATACAGTCCTTAAATTCAATATATTTCACCTGCAAAATTGAAAATCAAGCTAAAGAAAGAGCATTAAGATTATTAAAATAAAAAATTATAAACATAAAGATATAATATAAGGTTATAACTTTAAAGCATTTTAAGTGACATGTCCTTATTGTACTTTTTTGAAGATTGCATGTTGACTTGTCTCTATCTGTTGTTCATATGCTATCAGTAAATAGTTTTTTCAAAGAAACTCGACTATAATATTAGAAAATGTGTGCCTGTCATGCATGTCGAGTGAACACAGAAATAGAAAGTAGAAAAATATATGAATTAAGAAGTTCCGACAGAGCTATTTTAGTTAGTTGAGAGTTTTAGTATAAAAATTGGGTGTCATATTGGTAGATCTTGTAAAATTGTGGATAGAGTTCCAAGTAACTCTTTTAACCTAAGTTATGCTCTTGAATTATCAAATTTAAGGATCCGGGAATTTGTTCAAGAAGGGAATCTTCACTTTTAATAGAGCCATTAATGAAATTTGTAAAACTTTTGAATGCGATGAAAGTATATATTTGTATCGAGGGAAGAAGTTGTAGTAGTTCAATTTCGAGTAAGAACATAAATTATAACTCAAAAATTACATGAGAGCAGGCACTGTCGTCTGAGTTGTAGTAGTGGTTTTGTTCTTGCGACTGATCATGTGTAAGAGACTGGTATCTGCTTCAAAGTGTTAGACATGGATCCCCACGTCAAGTGAAGTGACATGTCATGTCAGATAAGGCACAACATGATACCCAAAACAACGAAATAAAATCAGAATATGCATGCTTCTGGTTAAGCTCTTTGATTTTGATCTGTTTGGATGTCTATTATTCCTTTTAGCTTGGCTTTTCATTCGGTGTTGATTAATTGGTATTTGAAAATATATGTAAACAGCAATAACAGGTGAATGAATAACCATCTTCCCTAGATCCTTTAGAATGCATCTCATCTTATTTGATTGGCTTGTAGCAATTAAAAGAAAAGCTTTCCCATATCCTAATCCATCACTGGGTACTAAACAGTAGTATGCCAGTTGTATCTGCCTGGTTATTTTCAGTTATTTAGTGGCATTTCATTTGCAGCATAATCGGGCATTATCGGTTCATTGCTGTGAACCATTGCTCTTTTTTCAAACACAAGCTGTAGGATATCATGCTGCATTTCATGATTTGATTTTGGATGTTGTATACCTTGCTTAACATATTGAATGGAAACTAACATCCACCTTTGTACTTGTGTTTCCCTCGACATAGGCCCTTACAACATCCACGGTGAAAAAAGGAGGGTATTCATCTGGTGACGTGGCTGCCCAATACAAATACAATAATATTTCTACAGATGTCAAAGTTGATACAGAATCAAATGTATGAGCTCAAACTTTGATCTCATCATTGAAAACTCTGCTGGAAGTTGTCTGATTCTTCTTTTTCGCAGATCTCAGCAACTTTTACTGTTGCTGAAATTGTCCCATCATCAAAGACCATTGCTATTGTGAAATTTCCCAATTACGAATCTGGCAAGGTGCACTGCCCACTATCTCAATTGCTAAGAACTACAACCATTTGATTTATCTACTTTTGTATGTCTGTGATAAAAAAAGATTAAGCAAATATTCGAATTTTCATCTTCTTGATTTCAAATCATAAAGTTATGTCTGCCTTCTAATTCCCTAACTTGTTTTAACTTTTTTCTCGAGTAGCTGGAGTTCCAATACTTCCACCCACATGCATCCCTCACTGCAGCTGTTGGTCTGAACCAATCCCCTCCACTTGATCTTTCAGTCACCCTTGGTACTCCCACCTTTGCTCTGGGTGCAGAGGCTGGTTATGAGACTACTTCTGGTAAATTAACAAAATATACTGCAGGAATCACCGTGACTAAACCAGATTCTTGTGCTTCAATAATTTTGTAAGTTTCAGCTTTATTATTCTGGAAAATCTTATTTTTTATCTTTAATTTGTTCTGTTTTCTTTTTGGAAAAGAAATGTTATGCTTTCTTTCGTTCTTCTCTCAGGGGTGACAAAGGGGACATGATAAAGGCATCTTACATACACTACCTAGATCAATTGAAGAAGGGTGCTGCTGTGGGAGAAATCACCCGAAAATTCTCCACAAACGAGAACACGTTTACAGTTGGAGGTTCTTATTCCATAGATGGCCTTACAAGCGTGAAAATGAAGCTCAATAATCACGGCATACTAGGTGCTGTTTTGCAGCACGAGCTCATAGGGAAATCATTGGTTACTCTCTCTAGCGAGTTTGAAACCAAGGCCTTGGATAAGACACCCAGATTTGGGGTGGCCCTTGCTCTAAAGCCTTGAGAGTAAAAACCTTGCCAAATCATGTTGCAGTTTGAAACTTAATTCTTCCGTTTCTTTGGGATGGCGCTAGAAGGAAGCGCGTAATAAGCAGTTGCATAAATATTACTATTTTCCATATTCTAGGTTACTCTAGGCGCTGTTTACTTTTATGCCTGGGCCATACTTTCATCTTTGCTCAGTTTTTCCTACTTCGTTTTCATTTCTTGTCGAGGCATTTTGAGATTATTAAAGTTCTTCAGGCTTCAAATGAAGAACTCTTACTTTGCAAATTCGTTCTTTGTTTAATCCTTTTTTAATGCAACTTCATTATCATATCTGGAGATATCACCTGGTGGGCACCCAATAATGCTTCTGTTTCTTTGGTTGCATTGAAATGATTGTCTGCTTGTTGAGGATACTATTTCTGTTTGTTACTACTTGTTGGAGGATCGAATTTCTCCTTTGCGGTCGTGTTTCTTCTTTACGAGAATTGAATCTTTTTGTATAATTGAGGGCAGTAGGGGAAACTTGAAAACAAGCTATTAGGTCACCGTGTAGAAAATTACTTCTACTCGTGACTTTTGTACACCCAATATCCAGTATTGTCGTAAATCATAGATCATGTGACGGTGTGCTTCAAAAGTCCCTTGGAAGGTTATTTTTTCACAAGTGATACTATCTAACATTGGTGATACTCAAAAAACCTGTTTATGTAGCAGTTAACTCAAGTCTACAATTGGTTAAAATAAAAAAATTACAATTGAACTCCACAACCATGTAGCCTGGTAGCAAGCAACGATAGACAACACTATTTCAATAAAAAAAAAAGGGTCAACTTATGGAACCATCAAGTTTCTTTTACTAGCTCGCGCACTCTCTCAAAAGTCGGCTCTAAAAGAAAAAAATTACCAAGAATTCAAGCTTAATCCAATTTTCTGTAATGGCTTTAAGAAGAAATAGGCCTCAGCCCGGATTACATAACAAGGTCATTTCTAGTGATGTGAAGCAAAATACCAAGACATTAACCCACGAGTAATGCTATTCATAATTAATGATGATTACCACTAGTCTAAAGGGCAAATAACACCTCGATTCTTCAGCAATGATCGATATTATCCTTGGTTCATTAACAATTTCTGGGATGGCAAAGATCAAATAACGTAAAGGACTACACAGAAATTAATTTACGGTGAAACTTCAGAAAAAAAGGTATTCACATAGAGCAAAGAGGTTTTATTTACCAAGCCAAACCGATAAAGAAAACTACCTTTCTCTCACACAAAATCCTGTTTAGAGAAACATAAAACACTGGAAACATTACCAAACCGTAAAAGTGATCATAACAAAACCATGGTACCAATCTTATTCAAGGCAGGAAAATCACTCAGAAACGGCTCAACAGCTGGAACAGGAGCTATAGATTATGTAATATTATCATAAACAAGACATATGGAAAATAACCTCAAGATCTTTACTGAAGAATCATCTCTTACTATTAAGAGTACCAAACAAAACACAAGTGTTTTGAAGTTTATTACAAATAAAAACTATAAAACATAACGAGTTCAATCGAACAGAGAAGAGCAAAGCTTAACATTATTAGTTCACAAGATGAAAAAGTACTTGCATAATAACTCTTTGGTTGGAGGTGCACAACAATAGCCACTCAAAATCCCAAGGACGAAGCAAAGCATTTAGTAAAGATGCAATATTTCATTAAATAGCCAAATAAAGTTCTTCTCTACAAGCACTATATTTCAATATGTGCAACATAAGCCTACAAATTCATGAATAAACCTAGAGAACAAGACTTTTTACTGAAAAAAATTGATGAATAACATATTCGAAGAGGTGTGCAAATTGTGTAATTATCGAATATTCACACCAGTAAAAAACCTAAAGCAATTTGAATATTATACAATACATGACTATCATTAGCAGAAGGATCATATTTGTTGGACAATACTTGGGATGCAATTACCAAATGGATTTACAAGACTCCTATGTATGTTCTATACAAGACAGATTAAATCATCACAGCAAGAGCCCACAATGAGATTTTTAACAAGCACACAGATTTATATAAAATAATTCCATATCACAACAAGGTTTAAGATTAATAACTGTCACAGCTTAATATAGCAAAAACAAAATCAAAATACCAAGTCTTGTACCGTAATCTAACGAAAAAAGCAGTACTTGTTCTCTAATTAAGATGCAATATTTAAATTCAGAAATAATAACAAACTCAAAGATTCCAAAGCAGTCGATAATTAACCAACTAATCCACGGTCTGCATGATGTCCTCGGCGGTAAATTTGGTGCCTTTGTCCTTATCCGCGGCGGCGCGTCCCTTAGCCTTGCGGTCGAGGAGTGACTTGCGGTCCTTGTCAAGGCGGAGCTTGGTGATAACAACCTTCGAAGGATGAATGCCAACATTGACGGTGGATCCATTAACCTTCTCCCTGGTTATCCGCTCAACATGGATGACCCATTTCTTACGGTACACTTGCACCACCTTACCATCACGGCCCTTGTAAGTTCCTCTGACGACTTGCACCTCGTCGTCCTTGCGCACCGGCATGGATCGAACGTTGTACTTGGTGCGGAGGTCGGATGAGAGGGGGGCGCTCATCAATACACGGCGGACACTCGAAGGCGCTGTGAAGTGAGCCTTCCGGTTCTTTCTCCGGGAAGAGGTGACTCGGGAATTATACTTCATTTTCCGGTGCGGCAGTTTCTCTCACTTACCTGTCTGTGGGGAGATGCGGCCGGTGAAGAAATGAGGGCTAGGGTTTCGAGACTTCTTATAGTGGTTTCAAAACTCTTTTAAGGATATGGGGGAGTGAATTAAACTATTAGGGTTCTTTCGGGCTCTTTGGGCTAAGAAATGAGTTAGATGGGCTATTTGCTTATTGGATCTTGGACAACTTCAAAACCACTCTAATTTCATTCAAAAAACTTATTCTACAAATTTTTCAAATAAAATTAAGTGTAAATTACACGTAACCGAATTTTAAACTTTTCATTTCAAAATTCAGATTTAAAAATCTTTATTTCAAAAATTAGATTATTATTAAAATTTTAAAATTTTAATAATTATATTATAAATTTAAATATACATATTCATTCTACCCAACCATACACACCAAAATCATAATTATTTCATCCTCTTCATTTTTTTTCTCTATCCCACCTTTTCTCTAGCCATCAGCCGCTGTCGCCGCCACCTTGTCGGCACCACCACCGCTGGCACCACCCTTCGCGCAGCTCGAAGTGGATCTATAGCGGTGTTGTCGCTGCTTTCCCTTTCCTCTCCCTCCTTTCCTTCTCCATTTTCTATTTGTCGCTACGCAGCCCCACACCAGTATCACGCGAAGCAGCCTGTGACTGTTGCTCAGCCGCTTTGATGTGGTGATTTTGTGGCGATTTTGCGGCATTATGCTGTGGCTTTCGTGGTGATTTTTCGACATATTTTGCCACGGTTTGAGGTGTTGGTGGTGCAGGCGGTGATAGTGTGTTGTGGTGGCGGTGGCGGCGACGACGAGGACTTTGTGGACTTTTTGGTGTGGTGGTGGTTGGGTGTGATGTAAATGGAGAAATATGATATTGTAGTGGTGGTGGTGTGTTATGGATGGTGCGGTGGTGGTATGTTGTGGGCGTGGTTAGGGGTGTCAATGGGCCGACCCGAGCCGGCTCGGCCCTTAAAGCCACAGCTCGGCTCGGCTCGGGGCTAGTGGAGAAACGAGCCACGAGCTGGCTCGGCTCGTGGATCATAATTTTTTTTTTTTTTTTTTTGGCTTTTCTCAGTTTTTTTTTTTATGATTTTTCACGAGCCCACGAGCTCGGCTCGTCTACGAACGGG
>CAIGRF010063676.1:32064-63403 GCA_903798235.1 Fraxinus ornus
AAAGCATTTATGAAGTGAGAATAAATATTCATCGAAAGAGGCAGTCGGAGACTTGGACGAAAGAAGAAAGTAGAGAGGGTAATTGCGAAAAGAAACTCAGGCCATCGGAGACGGATAAGTGCCGAAAAGATTAGGGTAGGATAATAATCAGCTTCTGACTAACGGTGGTACTGCGGTGGTGGGAATACCTTTTCAACTTCTCCGCTTTCTAAGGTTTTGGGGTTTGGGGATTTTCAGCGTATTAATTACGGTGGTGTAAGGGTTTTAATTAGTTTAGGGGTATTATTCTAATTTGTGATATTTGCACAGTAATGAGCCTAATTTCCCCAAAACTTATTCTACAAATTTTTCAAACAAAATTAAGTGTAAATTACACGTAACCAGAATTTTAAACTTTTCATTTCAAAATTCAGATTTAAAAATTTTTATTTCAAAATTAGATGATTATTAAAATTTTAAAATATTAATAATTATATTACAAATTTAAATATACATATTCATTCTACCCAACCATACACACCAAAACCATAATTATTTCATCCTCTCCATTTTTTTTTTCTCTATCCCACCTTCTCTCTAGCCATCTGTCGCCGTCGCCACCACCTCGTCGGCACCACTACCGCTGGCACCACCCTTCGCGCAGCTCGAAGTGGAACATCTATAGCGGTGTTGCCGCTGCTTTCCCTTTCCTCTCCCTCCTTCCCTTCTCCATTTTCTATTTGTAACGACGCAGCCCCACACCAGTGTCACGCGAAGCTGCCTGTGACCGTTGCTTAGCTGCTTCGATGTGGTGATTTTGTGGTGATTTTGCGGCATTATGTTGTGGCTTTCGTGGTGATTTTTCGACATATTTTGCCACGGTTTGAGGTGTTGGTGGTACAGGCGGTGATAGTGTGTTGTGGTGGTGACGGCGGCGGCGGCGACGAGTTTGTGGACTTTTTGGTGGGGGTGGTGGTTGGGTGTGGTGTAAATGGAGAAATATGAGATTGTAGTGGTGGTGGTGTGTTATGGATGGTGCGGTGGTGGTATATTGTGGGCGTGGTGGTAGATTACACCTCTAGCGTCTTAGATGGTAGCTGTGGCAGCGTAGATCGCGGTGGTAGGGATGGTTTTTTTTCTTTGTTGGATGGGTGGTGGTGGTCGTCCTGTGGTTTAATGGTGTTTACGTAGTGCTGGTGCGGTGGTTGTGGGTGGGTGGGTGGTGGTGGTGGTGATGATGTTGGCTACAGTATTTGAGATGTTGATTTTTTTTTTGTCGGGAAGTGGTAGTGGTTCTGGCAACGGTGGTTTTGGCTGCTAACAGTGGTGAGGTAGTGGTCAGAAGCATTGACGGTGGTTACAAATGATTTGGTTGATTGTGACCCATAGATCGGTTGGTGTGTGACCAATGAAATAGATAAATTGTGACAAATAAATACTGTGTGATTTAGAAAATTGTTAATTTGTGACTAATAATTTGATAAATTGTGACGTAAATATAATTTGTGATCAATTAATTGATATTTTGTGACTGTGAAATAAGTTGTGACTTATAAAATTTATGATTTGTGATCAATAAATAATATGTGACTATTAATTTAATAAATTTTTTATAGCAAAATAATTTGTGATCTATAAATTTTTTAATTATGACCGAGAATTTATTTGTAACCAAATAATTTGATAATTTGTGACTAAGTGTATAAAATTGTGGCCTTAAATGAGTTATACTTAAACTCATATTTATGAACTTTTCCCTAAAATTAATATTTTACATGTACCTTCTTTTTAAATTTTTTTTTTTTTTTTAGATAAATCTCATCGTCATTTAAAATCAATATTTTAAAATTTCACATTAAAAACTTATTATTATTATTATATCAATTACATGTTAAGGTAACATATGCATTATCGTGTTACTTGTAGAGTATTATTATATGGATAATTAGTATATAACGTTCCCATCTTTCAATATTATTGTGCAAAATCGCGATATTTTTGATTTTTTTTTTATATTTTCACCCTTAATTACCCATTTGATTGTCAAAAATGTCATTCTGTCCATTTCCCGTCAATTTCTCCATTAACCGAACACATGTAATCAATTTTCTTTTCAAAATGAAAGGGTAGTATAGTCTTACAAAATTTACTCGTTCCTTCCCTTGCGTGTGCATAGTTACCTTGTGGTTTCTCTTCAAAGATTTCCCCATTTCTTCACTCCCTTTGTGTATTCCTCCCCTCCTCTTCTCCTCCCATATTCTCTCCTTGCCGCACAATGGAAGCACACATTGAAGGGTAGTTAAGCGATCGAAGTTATAATTTTTGTTAGGTATTTTTGTTTTCCACTTCATATTTTGGTGTTTTGAGTGATTGAGGGTTTGTGATGATGTCTCATGGTGTTTATGGTTTTCGTAGTGTACGCATCTTACAATTTCATGCTATTTCGCTGTTGAAGGAAGCTACACTTGCAATTTCCATTTTTGATAAATTGAATATGATTATGTATAATCTTATGTTACAAAGTTGCCAATAACATTGCTGTACATTTGAGAATTGCTATTAAAAGAAAGATCATTTAGATTGTTTGTTAGAATATCGGTGATAGCATTGATATCATTTGTTAGAAATTGAGTCAATTGTTATGAATATTTAAGACAAGATAATGGGTAAGATGAAAATAAAAATCACAATAACACAAGATTTATGTGAAAATCAAGATGGACTGAAAGAGAAAAAGAATTTACTATATCAAAAGTAAAGAGATATAATATATTATGCGGGATTTCACAAAACTCTCCCCCGATATCTCTATCTACGAGTCTCTTTCCATTAACATTGATCCTCCTTGGATCACACTTTGAGTCGACCAAATAAATGAGTAATACACTATATATTTATAAAACAAGAATCCGTAACATACTAGGAGAATTAATACAAATAAAAATCTAACACAAGGTGAAGTCCTATTACAATACTTAAAACTAATAACATAGTATTCGAGTTGAAATAGGAGAAAAACTACCAAAATCGAGAAACCTTCTATTCGTCGTCTTTTACTTCTTCAAGACTTCTCAAAGTCTACTACTAACTCCCAATACTTTTCCAACAACATTTTCAATCAAACACTCAATAAGAATTTGGGTCACAAACTAAATCTAACAAACTCCACTTTTACACGAATTACCGTGCAAGGAATATAATATAACTCTTCAACTTCAACAAAAATTTTCAAACAAAATACTTCACCAAATTACTCCACCTCTTCCACAAAGCCCAATTAAGGCAAACTCAGCAATTGTCGACTGAATCCAAGCACTACTTATCTGCAGGATTACCTTAGGTAACAAATTTACTCGAATTATCATCACGAGCAATCCGATCACAATCCACTCGATCTGAGTCAACGCTTATCAAAACATAAGCAACTAAATCAACCTGATTGAACCTCTCTTGAGGTCTAATACCTATTTTCTTTAACTTAGTCACAGTTATATCAAACGTGATCGTCGTACCTTCCAAAATATATAACTGGGACGTCTGCCACTTTTTATAACTCCTTATGTTGATCCTCCTCTAGCATCCAAACAAAAAAATATGTCATAACAAAAATCTGGTATTACAATCCAAAAGCAAAATATCAAACTTTATACTTGTCATCCCGAAACAATCAAACCTCATTTTGAGTCGATCAAACCTCGCTCTAATACGAAACCAAACTGACTCTCCCAAGAATTGTCGAACCTTAGCTCTAATATCACTCGTTAGAAAAGGGATAATATCTCTCATACTACTTGTTACAAATTGAACCAATTACAAAAATACAAGATTTACGTGAAAATCCAAGATGGAAAAAATCACGGGTAGAGATGAATACTTTTCTATATCAAAAGTAAAGAGTTATAATCCCTCGATATCTCAATCTGTGAGTCTCGCTCTCTAACATGGGTCCTCCTTGCATCACTCTTTGAGTCGATCAAACAAGAGTATAACATAAGGTGGAGTCCTATTACAATATGTAAAACCAATAACAGAGTATTTGAGTTGAAATAGAAGAGGAAACCTGCCAAAATCGATAAACCTTCTCTTCATCGTCTTTTATTTCTTCAAGACTTCTCCACATCTAATACTACTCCCAAAACTCCTCCAATAGTATTTTCAATCAAATACTAAAGAAAATTTCGGATCACAACGTAATTCTAACATTGTTGCTATTCAAATAGTAGAGGGATAATACCTCGGGCAACAACTTCTTTCATGTCATTTCAATCATTTTATTGCCCAAGATTTTGTAGAGTGGTAAACGGTGTCCATAGTCTCTTCATAGCTACCTAAGACCAAAAACAAGCTATACTACGTTGATAATCAACAACAAACATTATAATCTTGAGCGACGAATGCATTTTATATTGAAGGGTGAATGTCTTCGTCCAGAAACAAATGGTGCCTAATCTGCCAAATACAAATATAGGTAGGGAAGTTATTAACAATAGTCAAAAGTAGGGATGTTTTACGCCAAATAGTTTAAAAGGTAGGATTGTTACACGCACAACGTGTTACTGGATAGGGGTGTTTATCACAAGTTTAATTTCAAGCAAAAAGGGGAGGAACACTCCCGTTCATCTTCAACATTGATCTGATGGGTCTTGGCCATTGAAATTTGATGGGTAATTTACAACATTAAACCTCTGTTTGCTACAAATTAAAATATAGATTAGATTTTAATTTAATTTAAGTTAGAGTTAACAATAAATTTCAACCACATATTTAATGGGTCACACAACTCTTTAACTACTTATTTCATCAATTTCTATTAAAATTTACTAAAAATCCGATTTTAATCTCTACCAAATAGGGACTAAATGTGTCATTGTTCTTCTCATTTTCACCTTTTGTTAATTGCAAGCTAAAATGTGGACGAACATCTCTAGTTCATCGACCGCATATTAAGTATCTTCATCTACCTTTCAAATTTTATGGATAATCCACCATTATATTAGCCATTGTTATTTTTAGGGTGAAATAATATTGTTCTTCAAGTCATTTATTTTTTATTTAAAAGAATAATTTATAAATTATTTTCAGATTATCGTTATGGCTAATTATGGAAGAACCTGTTTAATGCGGGAAGATATGGACAAAATTTGAAAGGCTATATTATCCTTCCATTTTGAAAAGAAATTTTGACTACAAGTGTTCAGTTAAACGGATATATCGACATGAAATGAATGGAATGACGTTTTTGACAATAAAATATATAATTAAGGGTGAAAATATCAAAAAATGAAGGTATGGACGTTTTTCAAAATAATATTGAAAGGTACAGAGTTATGTGCTAATTATCGTTATTATATCTTTATATATAAAAAACGGCTATCTAACGGAATTTATTGGTTTAACGGAAAAACTAACGGAATTTCTTATTTTTTAACGGAAATCTTTTTTCACCGATAACAAATTGAAACCCTACCCTCACATCATTTCTCAATTCTCACCCCCATTTCGTCTCTACCGACTGAACGCGTCGTGCCTGCGCACCAAGCTCTCCCTTGTCCCCGTCCTCTCTCCCACACCCACTCACGGCACCAGTCTCCCTGTCTCCGTCTCTCCTGCAGCCTGCTGCCATGCTTCGCCTTTCCAAGTTCCAACTCTCACTCCTCTCTGAGCTGAGTGAGCTCTCTCCATCTCTCCGTCTCCTGGTTGTCACTGCTGGCCTGCTCCGGTGACGTCGTGACGACTGACGAGGTAAGTTCCGGCACTCATGACTCATTGACTCAAAACTGCTTTTAGGGATTTTGTCATTTTGATGTTGGAGAAGTTGTGTGTTTGGATGAGATTTTATTGGTTCCTTAATCTGTTATCTCATATATGTTATTATGTGTTATGTAATTCAATGACTGAATGAAGTTTGATTAGGAAATAGGAGTGAAAGCTGAAGCTGTTATTACTTATCTGTGTTAGTTGTTACTGTGTACATATTCAATTGAAGTTTGATTAGTTCCTTGATGGCTTAATCTATTAATTGTTATCATATTGTATATTCGTATCAGTTTTCTTGGAGGAGTTGAAGGAGGTGAGGTTTCCAATGAGCAAGGAGGTGGTTGATGTGATCTTTTGGCCCTTTTTTACGATTTTGACGAAGAGTAAAGACATGATTTTGGTGGGGAAAGTTACGAGTTGTGTGTTTGATGAGTTACTGAAGATGGGCAGGGAATTTCTGGTGAAGAAAAAAATAGGAGTGGATTGATGAGTTACTGGGGATGTGTTGTTAGCTATGGTTGCCTTGAAGATGGGTTTTTCGGGGAGGTTTTATGAGGTTGGTTCATCAGTGGAGTGTTTTCAAGGGAATATGAAGGTGGTTTTTGGGTTAAACGAGGAGTTTTTGAAGTTGGAGAAGGATCTGGAGTCATGTGGTGCAAAGGTTTGAAGGTATTTTTCTACACCTGGTCCTTGTAGGGATATGATTGAAGGATTATTTTCTGATTCCGAAACATATTTGCACATATGGCTTTTCCCTGCCTTCTTAGCTCGAAGTGAAGGTTATCTCCCTTCATCTCATTGGCCGACCCTAACTCCTGTTGATTTAGCTGCTCTTTGTGGAGGACAATTAATTTTACATAGTACTTAATTTGAGACTTCTACTTGGTAGAAATATTGGAGCGCTAATTGATGGCATATTGGGCCATCTAAAATTTATATGTTGTTCGAGAAAAGTATTCTAAAATAGTTCATATCTAAGCAGCTTTTTTCTTTTTTTATTTCTGCTGATCAAATATTTTATCACCTCCAATTGGAGTTGGTTATGTTAGCAATGAATTCCTCCCCCCCACCAAACACCCCCCAGTTTCTGTCTGTACTCTTTTTGAAGAATTAGGCTTTGTTGTAGCATCATTTGGTGGTTGAGTGACCATTTACTTTCATCTTGAATTTTTAAAGAGTGACCATTTACTTTCTTTTTTATTTCTGCTGATTAAATATTTAATCACCTCCAATTGGAGTTCGTTATGTTAGCAATGAATTCCCACCCCTCTCCCCCCCTCCCCCCAACCCAAAAAAAAATATCCCCCCGGTCTCTGTCTGTACTCTTTCTGAAGAATTACAAAGTAGCATCATTTGGTGGTGGAGTGACCATTTACTTTCATCTTGAATTTTTAGGCAACAAGTGCCGGATCAAAAGAGCAAGAGGCAATTAACTTTTTGGAAAAGAAGATGAAAAATGACGTTTCATTTTCCTATGAGGAAACTGTACAGGTAAAGGAAAGTCACATTATGAATATGTTTTGTATTGAAGTTTTGCATTTTAGATATATAGTACTTGATTTTTAACCTGGTGATAAAAAGAAGTGATGTTTTGAAACCTAATCCGATACTACTATATTGAATAAAATTGGCAGAGGTCCAGTACTTTTTGTAGAATGACCAGGCTTATGAAGCATGGAAAACTTTTATACCTTGATTTGCCCTTATTTACATTGATAACACATGAACACTGACAAATCTTAGGAAGTAAACTTTAGTTTGAATTGAATAAAACTTTGATAATATTGAGTTAAGAATCATAGCACGTGTTACCAAAAAAGTGAGGAGTACAATATCGTTTATTGATTGAAGAGAGGTTAGCTGGAAAGAAAATTAAAAAAAAAATGATAAGAGGATGTTGCTTGGAAAGCCATGTGGAATTTTAATATCTTACTAACTTGAGGGAGATGATATTTTCTTCAGTCTTGGAAATTCTTCTAATTAGAGTATTTTATGTTTGAGTTTGTTCCATATTAGCACATCTGTACAGATACTTTTGACTCTTGTATTACAGTTAATGTTTTGAGTTCTAATTTTGTAATATTGAAGCTCCCATAATTCCATTTGCATTGGTATATAGTCTATGGATCGAAGGAGGAGGTTATGAAGTGTTGTCAACAATCTGGAGACACGGTGTTCATCGCGCTTTGAGGACGAGCCTGTAGAGGAGGCCAAGATTTTCGTGGAATTTTCCTTGCGCTCTTGACAGTGAAAAATTTGATCAGCTTTTTTTATCAACATGGAGTTGAGTAAATTGCAGTGTTATGAAGGTTCTTACTTTAATTTCTCAGAGTTTGACATTTGAGATGTTGGTTTTGTATGTTTATATATTCTTTTCGCTCTATCTTTTAAATTCATCTTTATATTATTTATTGGGAGAAAATTTAAAATTTTTAGAAGGGGCTTTTTTAATATTGAAGGTAATTTATAATAGAGGAACAAATCAAAGTCAGGGGTTCGGATTTGAGACAATTGAGTACAGGGGAAGAAGCTGAGAAGCTTGTGGTGATGTTCAATAATCAATCGTAATGTAAGTTGTTCTATTTTTCACAATTGCATTTTAGTTCATCTTTTTTCTCTGGACAATTGAATCTCCTGTCTATGATTCTTAGTTATATGTGGAACTACGCAGAGGATAACTGCTGAAGTAACTCTGAAGCATGAATGGTTCCAAGAAGTTCCACTTCCCAAGTCTAAGGAGTTCATGCCAACATTTCCGGCTCAGCATGTGCAAGACAGGTACTGGAGCTCCGTCGACGTGAGTTTAATGGACCATAATTTCTTTTAGTTTTATACATTAAAATTTGTTGTTATAACGGGCAGAGCCGGACCTGAGGGGAAGCCCAAGAGGCCTCCGCCTCAGGCCCAGAGTTTAGGGGCCCAATTTTTTGGTGGCCGTTTTTTTTTTTTTTTTTTTTTTAACCTAAGCCTTGAAGATAGCCGCACTCTCGCCGATTACAATATCCAGAAAGGTTTTTTGCAGTAGGATTTTGTTTTTAGGTTTTAATGACATGTTTTGGGAATTATATGGTTTAACAGAGAATCTAACCCTGCATTTGGTTCTCAGGTTGAGGGGTGGAAATATTGAGCCGTCTCTTATGGCACTGGCCAGGAAATACAACCAGGATAATATGATCTGCCGCAAGTAAGCTCCTCTCTGTTCTTTCAATAGAGCTTTCATTTGATTGATTTTTTCAATTCCTTATTTTATTGTTTCCATACCTGAGCATTTATGTCAGAAATCAGAATAAATAATAATTCGATCTTTTCTATTTCCCTTGATGCACATTTAGGTGGTTATGAATCATCATGTGATATCTCTTGCTACTTATTTGGCAGAAAAATTGTACTGAAAGTGAAAGATAATGTTGAAAATTATTATACACTTGAACTTTAGAATTTATTTGCTTCATAATACTTTTGTGAAATTGCCACTTGTTATAACACAAATTCTAAGTCTAAGGACCCATTATTTGGCGGTTTCAGTAATGTTTAATTTTTAATATTATGATGGTCTTTAGTCTTTACTATTAAAATGTGGATTAGTCTTGTTATTTAAATTATTTTGCATCAATTTCTATTGCAGATGTTATGCTCGCTCGATTGCACCCTCGTGCTGTCAACTGCAGGAAAAATAAGTGAGCACACAGCAACCAAGTAGATCCTTGTTGTATGTTTTCATATTCCAGTTAATTTATTTTTGACTTGGAGCATGCTTGCTTAATCTTAAAAAGTTCACTTGTAAATAAATGAGCAAGGTTTAAAATAAATAAAGTTTTCTTTAGTCAAAGATGAAAATATATTACACATTTACTTTCAATTTAAACAGTTTTTCCGGACATCCACGGTTATAAAAAAAAAAAATTTAAACAACATTTTTTTTTTTCTTTTGCAACTTTACAAGTAAAGGAAAAGTAACATATCTAATTTAAGCTTACCTCAAGGTACTCTTGGTTTTTGACACATTATATAAAATGACAGTTGATTTTGCACTTCAGCTATAGACGAAGATGATATGCTTTCTAAAGAGGTTAACTGATGATGAGTATAAGTTGAAATGTCTTTGACAATGGCACTACTAACCGATTGATTTTCATTTGAAGGTTGTTCATCCTAAGCAAAAAGAAAGCATAACATCAAAAATCAAAACCATGACAAATAATGAACCAGAGTTTTGAGGAAAATAGCAGAAATACAATCATTTACAACTCAGCATAAATGCTGGCCAAGTATCAAGTTAACACTTCATTTATCAAATCTACATGTGATGTAATGTTTATGTAACGATAAATAATTACACATTGTGATATGTTAAAAAAAGAGCTTTAATAAAATCATAATACTTAATCAAAAAAATTATATATAAACTAAGCAAACGTGCATTGCACGTTGCTTACACCTAGTTTCAAGTTAATGTACGTAACCAAAACTGAAGTATCTATTTTCAGCTCAGCGATCCCAAATGATTGGTCCTTGTTTATTGAATTTTAGACTTTTTAATTGACACTTGTTGTCATTGTAAGAGTCAATTTTAGAAAATCTCCTTATTCGGTGCGTTTCTAAAATTTATTTCTAAAGGAAAATGTTGTACCCCCAATCAATTCCTCTCGTGAGGAAAAAATGAGGAGTAAATATCTCTTACTCCATTCTTTCATATATTAAGCTAAACCTACAGAAATAGTTTCACATAACTTTTACATAATACTCACATATGTGGGTCCCAACTATAATAAAAAATTGCAAAAAAAAAACCCACCCCCTCCCCCTATTGTGAGATGTCTGTAAAACACCTGTGAAAATCCTCATATACACCAAGGAAGATTGTTCTTTCATTGGGAAAGACAAGAGCCGACCCTGACCAAGGTAACCTAGGCTATTGCCTTGGGCCTTAATTCTTGAGGGCCTCAAAAAATTAAAAGTCTAATTCAAAAAAAAAACTCTTTTTCTTTTTTGAGTTGGATCCTTTATTCTATTTAAAAGATATGACTAAATAACATTATGGACTAAATAAGAGGTTCAAAACACTTGCACGCTTACATCCTTAATGAGCTTAATTTTCTTTAAAAAAAAAAAAAAAACTCCCATAGTTTTTTAGTAAACTTATAATGTAAAAAAAAAAATTTAAAAATTATTTTTTATGAAAGTTAAAAATAAGTTATTTATTTTAAAAGAGCTCATTTAATTTTTCAAAAATAATATAAAAAAATCAATTTGAATGGAACATGAATGATACTAAAGATATCAATATGCTTATAAAAAAATTATATTTAAGAGTTTCGTAATGATTTGTCGTTTAGAGCATCGAATATCTTAGGGTTGACCTTGGAAAAGAGGATATGAAAATGAAAACATACTTAATCTGTACCAATTAAAAAGTGAAAGGAGCCAACTTACCCACTCCCCTTTGCTCTTTGTATTTCATATGAGCAAAGATCGATAATGCCTTAAAAATAAGCTCCTGTTTGGGGCGCTTTTTATCCAATCTGTACCAATTTTTTATTGTTATACAGTGTATGTCAATCACCAGACCAATCAAAATGACTTATATGCCCCTTTAATAATTAATTCACCTTCCTTGAGAGAATGGTATTTCTAATAATTTATTTCTAAAGTAGTCAATAATTGCGTAGCAATGTTACCTATGTGCACTTGCAAACGATCAAAAATTTGTTAAAAATGAGATAAAAATCGTTTCCAAAGGAAAATCAAATTTTAAGCACAAACAAACACACGTTTGCCTATTAGTATGCCCAAACGCACCCGTTCATTCACCAGTTTTTTTTTTCAGTCTCTGTAAATTAGGAAAAATTCCATCTTAAATTTTGAATACAAAGTAAAATCGAAATCACAAAGAGAAATTAAAGGCAGACATTTATGATTTCCAACGTACTGCGGTTAATGCACAACCCATCAAATTCCTCTTCTTCTTCTTCACTCTCCATTCATTTATAAACCCAAACAACTACAGCCGTTACAAATAGTAAAAAGGGAAGAACCATTTTTTTTTGGATTAAGAGTCACTTTAATTTATTGAGAGAGAAAGAGCAAATGGAAATGGATTTGGTATTAGAACTCGAAGGCTGGAATGATTTGGGTGTTGAGAAGATGAAGATGTACATTCATCCTCCATTCCTTCTACTCCTCCACTTTCTAGAGTAGAAGCATGGTAAATTAGTGGTGGCAATCGAGTCGAGTAGCTTGTTGACTTGGAAAAGCTTGGTCTATGGGTAGTTCAGGCTCGTATCGAGTTTGCCCATGAACAAAAAAGAGATATGCCAAATCAACCAAAACAAGCACACCGCAACTAACAGGTAATCCCGCATCTGATTGTTCACTAAGTGCAATGAAGATGGAGGAAGCAAATGAAGAAAAAGAACAAGCAATCAATGGATAGGAAGCAATCAAGTTTCTTAGTAAGTATAGTAATCTAGATAGGCAGTCTAGTGGGAGATAGAATCCCCCCATTTTTAGGTAGGTATGAATGTATCTCGATATCCCATGATCAAAGAGATAAGTACGACAAATTCAAATGATAAGACACATTCTAGTTTTTGGCTTGCAATAAAGGTAGGGTCCTGATCGAGCACCATGAGCCAGCTCATTTTAACCTACCCACGAGCAAGAGTCGGGGGCAGGTTCGGAGAGCGACGAGCGAAAAAAAGGTCACAAACTTTAAAATGAGACCGTTTGCCCCTCAACCGTCTTATAATTTTTTTTCTTCTATAAATACCTCAAAACTTCACCCTTTTTTCACAACAAATTCAACGATATCTCTACTCTCTCTACGTTCTATAATAATTCCTTCATCATTCAATTATTCTACACTATAACAATTATATTACTTACACGTACCTTCATTATTACATAATTCACATACTTCCTATGATTTTTTATTACATTCAAATTTCAATTCTATTATATACGTTCTTCCAATTCATTCTCTACACTATACATTATTCAATTTATACATTTCATCCTTATTCTTTACACTACAATCTACATTCTATTACATAATAAACATGGATCCTTGTGATTTCATTGAGGGTTTGTTCAGTGGCCAATCACCTACGACGCCACAATCTCAATTTTCCAATCAATTTCCCAGTTTCAACGACGTCTCTATCCTCGACGATTTGTCAGGAATGGGCGTTGACGATGTATATGAAAATAGTAATCCAATTGATTTAGATGACATGTATGAAGATGTCGACGAAGTCGAACTACAAATTCTCGATGCAAGAGGGAAGCAAAACGAATAAATAAATAAATTTGCAAAGTGTTGAGAACACTTTAAATTTATTACAATTGGTTGTACCGTCGACGAAATCGAGAGTGTAAGGCAGTGTTTAAATACATGTCAAACACAATTAGCATGTCAAAAGGATATTGGTACTACCCACCTCAATCGTCACTACGCCAAATGTACTGCCAAACATAGTTATGTTGGCCAATCTCAAACACAACTTGCATTTGTCCTTCTGGTAGCGGTTCTTCAACACTGAGCACATGGATGTACTCAGAGGAAAGAACTTGTGATGGAATGATGAAGTTCGTTATCAGTACTGAGTTGCCGCTGAACATAGTGGACAACGATCATTTCACAATATTCGTGAAGGAATATCTTCAACCAAGTTATAAAGGGCTAAGTAGAAACACTATTCGTCATGATACCATTGATTATTTTCTTAAAACTAAGAAGCAATTGATTAGTGATACAAATAAATATGATGGCGTTATATCGTTGACTTCAGATTTATGGGAAGACAAATAGAAAAGGTTATATAATAGTAATTGCACACTATATAGACCCACTTTGGATGATGCATAAAAAAAATTGTTGCTTTTAAGGAAATTGACTGTTCTCATAATGCTAATAATATTTTTAATTCTATCCTGCAAATTATAAGGAAATATAAGTGTGAAAGTAAAATTCGTTCTTTCATGTTTGATAATGCTAGTGTTAATAAGCCTATTATAGATAAACTTTGTAAAATACTTAATCCTGATTTTGTTGGTTTTTTGTTTCATGTTTTTTGTGTTTGTCATATTTTTAATTTAATTGTGCAAGAGGGTATGCAACATATTAATAATCAAATTGATGGAATTTGAGATACACTAATTTATATCACCATATCATCAAGTAAGAAACAAGCATTTGAGAAACTTTGTGCACAAGTTGGCCAAGATCCAAAAAAATATAACCGACGACTCCACTTATTATTAAAATCACGCGAAAGTTTTGAACATTTAATTACTGACTTTCATAACTCTAGGCATGTAAGAAATGTTGATGATTATATTTTGATTGATTTTGATTGGGAACTAGCCTTTAAAGTCAAAAAAAATTTGATAAGTTTTTATGATTCCACAGATAACTTATCTCGAGTATATTACCCCCACCAGTTCAAGAGTTCTTGAACGTCTTTACATTTTTGCAAAATGTTTTAGAAAACGCAAAAATAATCCCGATTTCTAATATATTGTTTTCTATGGAATTGAAGTTCAAAAAAATACCGGGTAGACTTGCCCATGTTATTTCCTTTGCCAACGTTATTAATAAAATAACAAACTATTTAAATTTTGACGTATCTATCACTTATTCGAATTTTGAAAATACATTAACTTCAATATACGAAACGTACGCACAATGCTTAGGTGCAAATATTAGTCAAACACCCACCACACCTACCCCTTCTACTACTTTTCAAGACAATGAAGCAAAACTTTTGTCCTTGTTCGAAGGCATTAAGCATAAAAGATATGATGCATGATGTTCTTCTAGTGTGTCTCCTACATATAACGCAACTTTCGATGCAGGCAATTGCCGGTCCTACTGGAATGCCTACTGAATTAGTTAAATATTTTAATCATCAAACACTTAGGAGCATAGAACCTGTTGATGCTATACAATTTGATTTACTTGATTTTGGGCGGAAGAAAGAACGATAATATCTAACACCTCTGATTAGTAGTGTAGCTTCAGAAGCAACTTTTAGTGCATGTAAGAAGACTTTGTCCGATGCAAGGCACTGATATAAAGAAGATATTCTTGAAACATTGATGTGCGTAAAGGATGGCAAAACGCACATTTTCAAGTACAACATGTATACGAGGAAATTGGGTGTAATCAAATAAATGATATTTTTTAATAATATTTTGATTTTAAAATAAATTGTACACGTAACAACTTATTTGTGTACAATTTTAACCCCCTGCTCGAAAATAAATAGTCGATCTCAAACTCGGATAAAAGGAGAAGGGTTTTCTAAAAAAGATTTTTAAAAATTTTGAAATTTTTAGATCTCAATTGCCAAACATTTTAATTTAGTTAATGTTTTTTGCTCTGCGAGTCTTTTTCTATCAAGGTTTGGGTTTACTTGCTTTCTTCTCCATGCGATCAACTTGCATGAAGAATGCGGGTGAGCACATACCTCGTAAAAAAAAGACCCCCGAAACTAAAATTCTTGACTCAATCAGAACGTTCTCTACATCTTTAACGAAAACAAAGATTATTTATTTTTATAGAAATCAAGCTTCCAAAAACGAGAATCCATTTCCTCAAGTTCCAAATCGAGGAAATGGATTCTCGTTGGAACTTGAGGAAATTGATTCTCGTTTTTGGAAGCTTCATTTAAAAAAAAAACTTTGTACACGTAAGGAGGAGGGTTTTCAAAATATAACTTTTAAAAAAATTAATTTCAAGTCTCAATTCAATTTATTATTTCTTCATTTTACTTCTACAACTTTATACATTCCATATTTATACAATTCAATAATTCAAATCAAACCTCATATAAATTCTATACATTCAATATTTCAATTTAACGAAAACAAATATTGTTACATCAGTAAAAGCAAGCCTTCGTAAAAAGAATTAACGTTCTTCTTTTATTATTATTAGATTTGTATTAGTCATTGATTTCATTTTAGTGAGTCATTTCTACCGTCATGAATGTTTTAATGAATTTTATTGTTTCATATAAGGTAATTGGCTAGGCAACTTGAGGTAGATGTAGTGTTGGCAACGAGTCGAGTCGAGTCGAGTCGAGTCGAGTCGGGGCTCGATATCGGCTAGTCAAAAGAAGGCTCGAGCTTTTTGGGCTCGAGTCGAGCCCAAGCTTGGGTCGTCTCCAAAAATTGGGCTTGGCCCAGGGCTTTGACTTGAGCCTTTGTCTTGTCGAGTCTGGCCAAGTCGAGCTGGCTCAATGGTTTTTTGATTTTCTTTTTTTTCCTCGAATATATGAAAAATTTATCATTAATTTACAAACTATAATATTAATTTAAACACTACAAAATTAATTAGGCAAGCAGTTGAATTTTACAAATTAAATGGTCATCAATTTACAAATTAAAAAATTAATTACGCAAGGAAGGCTACACGAGCCCCACATACGGGTGACATGTATTTGGGCTCGTGTGGCTCGCGGACAGGAAGGGGGCATAGGGCAATAGGGTTGCAATTTTTATTTATTTTTTAACAAGACCATAACATATCTAAGCCTTTTCTCTCAATCCCTTCGACCATCTCCCTCATCTCTTTGACCAAAAACCTAATCGTACTAATTATTCAAAATTTGTCTATAATTTTTTCACAAATTATCACATATACTACAAATCTTCACTTCCCTATTAAATTTTCAACTAATTAAAACCTAAATTTGTATTTTTTTTATATCAATTTGCTCTAACACCGTTGCAAAGTGTTTGTCATTATGTCACCGACGACCTCATCTGCCACTATAATTTCGTCCACACCTCCACTTGCCACCTCCAGACACAATCAACTTAAATTATTTTGCCTCTGAAAATTGAAAGGTAACCAAAAGGCCGACGACATTAACTTATAATTCCATCTTTATGTTTTTTTTTTCACCAAATTCAACGTGATAGAGAAAATGTGTTTGTATCACATTTATCGTTTGTTTTCATCTCGTTCGATTTGTGTTCAGAATTATTTTCAAATTCCGTATATTGAATTGTACCAAATTGATTTGGAATGATTTATGTTATATGGAATGATTTTTGAATTGTGTATATAGAATGAATATGGAATACTTCTATCATATTTGACTTATATTTATTGAATCGTGTTTATTTGAACTTATTATTAGTATTGAATATTGATTGTATTTTCTCGTTTCAATTACTTGAAATGATTGTTTGTATCAATTATGGACAAATTCTTTAAGCATAAATCTGCATTTTTTTTTGTTTTAATTGATCGTTTGTATCAATTATGGAACGTTGCCAAACGATGAAAATACATAAAGAATAATTGTAATAAGATATCAAATACTTTTGTTTTTTCACAACTTTTTTCCAAATTTGATTGTGCCCCTAACTTAAAATATCTGCATTCGCCAAATATATTTTTCAATGTAAATTACTTATTCCTTTCTTTTACCACTCAAAACAGACCATACAATTTCTTGGTAGTAGAATAAGGTTAATGCACTTCACTAAACTAAGTTGTTACTGTCCAAATTGTGGGTCAGTTCTAGTTCCACGAACACGGACGTGAACACGCAAATTGTCAAAAAAATTTCTTACTTTTTAACTACACATTATCCGAAAAATGATTATTACAAAAATCATTTTTACAAAAAAAAAAAAAAATGGGGCTCAATCAGAGCCTAGTTCTGTTTACTATTGTTCAATTTAACTTAGCAAGAATTTCGAGAAGTGTGAGTTTCGATATTAATTGCAATACCCTAAATAAATGTGCAATGTGTGGTGTTTTTAGTAATAAATGAAAAGTGAAGGGTGCACTCATTGGTCTATTATTTTCTCTCAGGGTCCTTTGATTGCCAAGATTGGCTATTTGGGACGGCAGCTTAACAAATTGTTCAAAATAACCCTTAATACACGGGTAACCATAACGGCAGAAGCCTTCTCTTTGCTAACGGACTTCTGTTATGGGAATTGCATCTTCGTAACCGGTAACACCATCTAATATTGCGGCTCTTCGTACAACAACTGTTTTTGTAAAGACGAAGAAAGAAATTCTATTTTTTCGTCTATTTACTACGGCGACGAAGAATCAAATTATCACTATATTTACTCCTTTTTTTATTTTTGCCTCCAAGTGCAGGATAACTCCAAGAGGTTGTGGGGGTTTTTTTCTACCAAATGGAGCTCGAGTTGTTAGAATATGACTGAACGGCATGAGAGACGAGAATTTGCAGGAAAAAAAAAAGGGAATGTTAACTATTTTTGGGTTGCCTCACTACTTGGCATGTTGTGCCATTTGTGCGTTTGGGCTTCTCTACAAGTGAAACGGTTGGCCTCTATAATTGGTTGCATATCTGCCATACACGTGACTGCTCTTATCCCCTTGGATGATGACTGTTCATATGGTTATTTGACTTGGTCTTTGGCTCCTGGATTCGAGAGACTTCCATTACTCTTCGAGTTCACTTGGCTTTCCCTTTTCTCTCTGAATGAAGTTTAGGGTTTTCTTCTTCTCTGTAAATTGTAATCATTGTGTGAATTTTCAATCCTTTCTTTGTGAATGTCTGTGTAGTTTGTACAGATTTAGGGGTTGATTATTGTGGGGGTTATGATTGTATTGTTGACGGTAGATCAAACTCATATGTACTGATTCTTGTTCCGATTTTAATGGATCTAGAGCTATATCTTTTGTGGATGCTCAACGGTTGAGTAGGTCTTGTGACTGAACATTCGGACCCTTCAGGGTGAAAAATCTTATGTTCTGTTCTTTTATGTTTTTTTTCGATTTCTCTTGATGTTTGGGAACTTCGATCCTTTGTTATTGTGTATTTGGGACCTTACAAGGAATTATATTTTCATTCCGTTACCGTTAACAAAGAGGATATATCAATTGTATTGAAGTCATGTTTTTCGCTGCTATTACTTATTATCATCCATGCATTTTGTAAGATTCACCAAAGACTTAAATTTCTATGATGCAAGATAGATAGGGAAATTGCATTTTGCTCCTATGACCTATTCTAATCTCGATAGATAACTTCGGTATGACAATGAATTGTCCGAAATTTGAACTGAAGTCCATCAACTATGCTGCTATTCAGCATAATCTTAAGCCTGACTCATTGTTTATGGAGAAATTCTCAAGTTTTCGGGTACTGGATTCTCAAATACATTTTTTTCTTCATAAATAATGGAAGAATGTAAACTTCAAATAGTTGAGGTAAAAATTTTAAGAATAAAATTAATATATTAACAAAAATTACATTAAAACTCTGCCAGTGCGGGTATTTATTTTTCATAAGATTTTCATCAGATATATAATTATTTAGAAACATTGAGGAAAGGAGTACATCCCAAGCTCTAATCCAGGGGGAAATCGTAAGTAAAAATTAAACCAGGTTGTTTTTAAAGTTTGCATTTCATAAAGGCTAAACATAGCAAAATCCCCTATCTAATGGGCATGTTGCGGAAAGGGGTTATTAGCACAAAACGTTCCTACATTAGTTCAAATTCAAATTAGCAGTTCCATTAATTAGCTTAAGAGGATTTGGACTTTGCATTTTTTGTGGTGGCGGAGGAGGAGGATGAAGAAGAAGAAAAATAAGGAAGGAAAAAGAAAGAGAATTTTTTTTTAAAATTATTTGGGATTCATTAGCACTTTTTTAAAAAATCGGGGATTATGATTATAATTATATCTTTATTTTCCTTTCCTTTTCATTTTATTTTATTTAAATAGAAGGATATATTTGTCATTTTATAGCTTTTTATTGAAAAAATGGATGAAAATGTTGTTTCAAGCAATCAAATGTATAATTAAGGGTGAGAGTGCAAAAAAATGGAAGTTAATGACATTTTCCACTATAATACTTAAAGGTAGGAATGTTACGTGCTAATTACCTAAAAACAAAAATCCCCACCCCACCCTACACTAAGCTTATGTTTGGCTTCTATTTTTTCAAAACTTATTTTCAACCATACATTCTCCTATAAAATAATATTACATGTAAATCGGAAAAAAAAATCTTACTTTTTAATCACACATTCTTCAATAAAACATTATATAAAATTGCATTTTCTGCCCAAAATGGGGCTCAAACAAGGGCTATATTTCATCTTCTTTCTCGACAAAATTGATGATATATGAATATTTTCAATTAAAAGCACAAAACCTAATTGAACCCAGAAAACCCAATTAAACGCAAATCAAAACCCAACATTCCATTCCATTCCATTCGTCATATGTATACTAAAAAAATCAATTTCTATCAACCTTCGATTGTCTAGAAATTTTACCTTGCAGAAATCCAGACACCAGATTTCCATCCAGAGCGGCTGTTGCCCCTGAATTCGAACCCTTGAGCTTGAGATATTTCACTATCAAATCCTCTGTTGAAGTCGCCAGAGCAATCATCCTTGAGCGACCCTCACTTGTAGCAGTTGGAACAGAGTTGTGGGCGTCGCAAAAGCTAACAGTGCATGGCACTGATCAAGCATCAACGATCTAGTGCCCAGTCCCATATCAGCTTCGTGTAAAGAATCAAAAAATAACCCCCACTTTGAATTCTCAATCCTTTGGTTGGCCATTTCCTTTCCACCCACGGGCAATGGCCACGGCAAGCCCGAGCTTAAAGCCCTTGGACATCTCGTGTCCTTCACTATCATTTTCACCCTCTTTCTATCAGGTCCCCTAATTTAATAGGACTCTACCGCTACAGTTTTGTGCTTATCCAAATGCCTCATCTCACAACTCCAATCAAATTACAACTCCTAGATATGTAAAGACTTTCAAACACTTCACAACTCTTTAGTCAAATAAGGATGCTCAATTGATTTATCCTACTAGAAGTGCACCACTTAATCCTACTAGGAGTGTACTATCTGTCTTTATAAATATAAGAACTTGGATCATTATTCAGGTAAGCTTTTACATAATTTTCAGTATATAGCCTTTTACATAAATTTTCTCTCTAACTTAAGCATTTGAGGGGCAACAATGACACACGTCAATTCCTTCGTTTTAGGTACTGAAAGATTTTGTTCGTGCTCATTCTGAATTCTCAAGCTCGAAAATCGACAAAGTACAATTTTTGGTAGCATTATTGGCGTCGTCTGTAAGAAACGCTACCAAAAGTCATGGTTAATACACGTTCAGGTCTTCCTCCAGCAAGTTCATCTACTTTAAACCCACCTCCTATTGTGGATTTCCCAATTCCTCAATAGGAATCATCAGAAGCACCAATGCCCCCAACAAGCAGTCGTTACCGTAGGAGCATTCGAAGAGATCCGTCAACAAGGTTTCATACTAAATCCATTGCTAAGTTAAAGGAATTCGTATGGGAGTCAACGAGTCGAGCCGAACAAAAGCTCGGCCAAAAAATTTAGAGAGTCGGCTCATTATTTTTTTTTAAATTCGTTATAAATCTAAGTTTTTTTTTTAATGAATTTAAAATTTGTGCAATTTATACGTATTCCAAATAATAACTTAATATTAATGTATACAAAAAAAAAGAACTTAAAAAATAAAAAATAAAAATAAAAATAGCTACATTCAAGTAGCTATAATTTTAGCTGCCTATTTTTTTTTTTCATTTTTTAAATATTTTTTTAAGACTCGGCTCACGACTGGTAATGAGCCACGTGCTAGCTTGGGCTCGAGCTGACACCCCAAAATGGGGCTCACCCGAGCTTTGGATTGGTCCCATCGAGCTACGAGCCAGGTCGGCTCGAGCTTTTTTCGGGCCGAGCTCGAGCCGTCGAGCTATTTCGCCATCCCTAGGAATTCGCGTCCACCACTAGCACCGATACCACTAAAGAATTTTATGGCCAATGCTCGAGCTTGGGTTCCTCACCCTGCCTACAATATTGGTGGAATCGAAACTTCGGGCATACCTCCTGTGGCCGGCCTCAAGATCGGTTACTATGGACTCGGGTGAACTTGCTAGGATCACACGGGATGGGATTGTAGCTGGACTATTTCAAAATACCCAGGGAATAGTAGGGTTCACCCCGAATATACAGTTCCAACCATTACCTGACAGATTCAAATAACCCCGCATAAAGTAGTACGATAGGACCACTTACCACATCAATCGCCTCAATGTATCCACGGATGTCATGAGCTTATAGGTCACACCAAACCCTGTGATGTGCAAAGCTTTTGCGCAAACCCTAACTAACGCTACAAGGGATTGATTCTTACCCTAGAGCCCAATTTAATTACCTCATTCTCAAATCTGGCTAACAAGTTCTCTACATTCTTTGCAAGTAGTAAATGCATCGGGAGGATTGCTGCATTCCTCATGTAGCTTCGTTAAGGACAAAATGAGCCCCCTACATGATTTCATGACACGGTTTAATGCAGAAAGGCTCCAGATACCCGACCTAAGTATTATAGCATTTGTTTGTGTCCTTACATATGCAATAAGATGTGAACTATTCAAGATGTTCTTATCAAAAATCCCGCTACAATTAGTGACCGATCTTCTTACCCGAGGATATAAATACATAAACATGGAGGAAACAATGTACCCAATGAAGACTCACCCGACCATTGAGAGGCCCGATCATAAGAGATAATACTAGTCAAATCCACGACAGAAACTTCCTCAGGTAAGTAGAAGCAGGACATGCTACTGTTATTCACACATCTGAACACCTCCAGGTCTAACATTTTTATGGAGATCAAGGACCTCAAGGAACTTAAATGGCCCTCAAGGATGCGGTCGCATCCTAACATCAGAGATAAGAGTTAGTAGTGACTTTCATCGTGACAATGGGCATACCACAGAGACATGCAAAGCTTTGTAGCGCGAGATCAAGTCTCTGATTTCCTAGGAGCTTATGTTAGTCAAGACAAGCGTATGAGGAATGATCATAACAATGGGAATACCTCGGAGGTCGGGGACGGTAATCGACCAACAACAGGTACTATCAATGTCAATGTTTAGTTGGTCAATGCCATACATCTAAAGTATATGGTCTTATGTGTTTTTTCTTAGACTTTCATACCCCATTTATTTTTATTACTTGATTGGTCGGGCATGCATGCCTATATTTAATTTCTAGCTAGATCAAGTTACGTTCAATTAAGTAGTCATCGGGATCTTATCCCAATAAAGTCAGTTTTTCCATTTGTAACGCTGCTAAAGCCTTGCCCCGAGCAAGCATATTAAGTATTGTCCCGTGCAATCACCTCAAGTCTTGCCCCGAGCAAGGATCTAAAGCTTTGCCCCGCTCAAGCACATCAAACATTGCCCCAAGCAAGCACATCAAACATTGCCCCAAGCAAGCACATAAAGCATTGCTCTACGCAAGCACCTCAAGCTTTGCCTCGCACAAGAACGTAAAGCCTTGTCCCGCGCAAGTACCTCAAGCCTTGCCCCATGCAAGCACATCAAGCCTTACCCCGAGCAAGCACATCAAGCCTTGTCCCGAGTAAGCACCTCAACCTTATGATCCCAAAGGCTATAAAACATCATATATATAAATTTTAAAAGAACGTCAGGGTACAAACCTCTTCCTTTCAAATTTTAAGTAAGGCCGGGAAATAAGGTAGGGGTTCAACCCTTTCATTTCAAAATTTTAAATAAGGTCGGTGTCCATTCCCCTTCGTTCCAAACTTTAAACAAGGTCGGGGTCTATTTCCCTTCACTTCCTAATATTCGGCATGAGCGTGCCTAATCATTGACATGAGCTTGCCTACTCTTTGGCATGATCATACCAATCTCTAGGCATGAGCATGCCTACCTCTTGGCATAAACATGCCTACTTTAGGCACAAGCGTGTATATTCCTTCGCATGAGCATATCTATTTCTAGGCATGAGCAAGCCTATTTCTTGGCATGAGCATGCCTAATCCTTGGCTTGGGTATGCCTATTTATAAGCATGAGCATGCCTACCTCTTGACATAAATATGCCTAATCTTTGGTGTGAGCATGTCAATTCTTTGGCATGAGCCTACTTCTAAGCATGAGCTTGTCTAATCTTTGGCTTGCACATACATATTCTTTGTTATGAGCATGCTTATTTTTGAACACGACGTACTTGTGCATCTCATTCTTGAAACACGCACATTGCGCATGAGTTCCTGACATGGATGTACATGGGTCTATGATGTGTACAATTTTTGTATGGCCCGACCACCCACGACCTCATGCTCGAGGTCATGAAAATCTCGAGTACTATTCTAGGGCCTAAACATCCTCGAGTTTATGTGGTCGGGGTCGAGATCATGATGATCTCGAGCTCGTATGAGTGAGCTTGAGCTTGATGGCCTTAAACGTCTCGTATCCCTCACTATCATTTTCCCTCTCTTTGATCAGGTCCCTCAATTTACTAGGACTCTACTGCTAGAGTTTTGTACTTATCCAAACACTCCATTTTACAATTCTAACTCCTAGGTATGTAAAGACTCCCAAACACTTCGTAACTCTTTAGTCAGATAAGGATGTTCAATTGATTTATCCTACTAGAAGTGCAACACTTAATCCTACTAGAAGTGTACTACTTATATCTATAAATACCAAACCTTGGATCATTATTTAGGTACGCTTGTACATAATTTTCAGCATATAGCCTTTCGTATAAATTATCTCTCTAACTTAAGTATTGAAGGGGTGATAAAGACACAACTCGACGCATTCGTTTCATGTACTGGAACATTCTTTTCATACCCATTCTGAATCTTCAAGCACAAAAATCGATAGATACGATTTTTGGAAGCATAAGGGATAAAGGGGAAAATGCCTAAATCTGTAAGCATTATTTATTATGAAGTTTGTCCCTATGCAAACTTTGATTCTAATTTTCATTTTCCTCTTGGTTCATCGTTAATGAAAATGCAGTATCCCTCTTCTGGTGGGCAAACATTATAAATTGGTGTATTTGGGATAGGGTGGTGCTGGTCTGATTAAGCAATTTTTTTGTAGTTCAATTACACTTAAACTAATTTTTTAGTATTATGGGATGGGATGGGATGGGATGGGGTGGGGCGGAAAATAAAGTTTTAAAAGTTTGTGATAATGGGTGGCACATATAAAAAAATTGAGTATAATTTGTAAAAAGTAAAAAGTTTGGGACCGCAATTACAATTATTCCTTTTTTATTTTGACAATTTTTTACTGTTTTTCACTATTAAACTAACAGAATTGGAATGTGGGAAAATTTTTCATACCTCAAAGGTTGTATTCCACACTAAATGTCTCGAACATGGACGTTTTGTGTTATCTTCAAAAGGTAGGGAATTTTTCGTGGCATGCGCACTAGGTAGAGGATTAAGTGCCGTTTAGCCTTTCATAAATCATAGTTTAATTTCGTAATTCAAAATTCATATTATAATTAGTTATTTAATATATATTACATAAATATATTATTGATAACTCACCTCCGCTCATTAAAAATTGTGACCCAAAAAATCTTAGGCATGAGTCTGTAAAATTGGCCCAATTTACCGATCTAAATCAGTGTTCTAAAAAGCTTACATAAACTTTATCTAGGCACAACTTGCTATCTTCTTACGATTTACGCCTCTTTTAACTTAGGTTCGCTTAGGCTCATACAAGTTTAAAGCTAGTCACACTTTACTTTTTTTATAATGCTCCTCTAGACACGTCAAAGTCCCAAATGCAACTTTCAATATTCCCAAGAAAAGTACCGAATTCAAGAAAGATGTTGAGCAATCTTATCACCTCTATATTTCTAATACACAAGAATTATATCGACATGGCCAATACAATGTGGTCCGGCTTAGAATTTACACAAGATTACTTTTTGGTATACATCAAGCCTATGTTTGAGGCTCCCTTTTAACATAAAAAACTCATTTTCAACCACATTTTTCAAAAAAATAATTTTATATGTAGACCGAAAACTTTTCTTTATTTTTTAACCACACATTTTTTAAAAAACTACTATTCAAAAACACTTATTTTTTTCCCCAAAAATGGGCTCAAACAGGGGCTAAATTTCTTTCCATGTTACAAAGAGTGCAAAAAGAATGGTAGAGATTTAATAGAAAGCAAAAAATATTTATGGTACAAAAGGTCACACCATGAAAATCTTCATTTATTCTTCCTCCAGATATCAGGAAGCCTCCATCTTTTATGCCAATATATTGCCACTCTGGACCATAATGGGGACCCAAAATTGTACTCAAGAGGCTGCTGATTTGCAGTCCTTCCCACTGTCAAAGGCAACCAGACGTACCTCGAGTCCCTCAAGTTAGTCGGATTCCATCGATCAGCCATAAAAATGAAGAGACCTGGGAGCCTGGGAAAAGGAAGCACATACGTGCTCTGAGAAAAGAATGTGGTAAACCGGACAACTTCATTTCCACCAATGCATGGATTCCCCAGCGTATTCCATGGCCCCAAAATTGATTTGGCCGCATATGCAAGAGCCTTGTTTGGAGCCCAACCAGTGCATCCTGATGTGATCATGTAATATATCCCCTCGTGCTTGAATAGAGCCGGTGCTTCCCGATGTTTTCCCACAAGAATTCTTTTCACGACACTTGTCACGTCAAGATAATCTTCTGTAAGTGGACTAATATGAAGATTGCTATTATCCTCAGACGAGTAGATAATATATGCAACCCCATCATCGTCCTTGAAGATTGTCATGTCTCGGCTGTCGAATCCATGGGGCCGTTTACTATAGAGATAATCAAAAGGACCAGTTGGGGAATCACTAACAGCAATGCATATGGAAGCTTTTGTGTAGTTAGCATTGTCAATATGCATCCACATTACATATTCTCCTGTTTTATCGTTGTAAATTACTTTTGGCGTCTCGAGCACGTTCAACTTGTGTAGGTCATGAGTCTCGTTTTTGCCTTCTGCAGGAAGCACAATACCCTCATTTTTCCATGTCCACAGATCCTTCGAAGAGTAATAACCAACACCCATGATGTCAACCTATATGGAAAAGAGCAAGTTCAAAACAGTTTCTGGTGTAACCAGTGTAACCAAAGGTCATATCTGAAAATGAAACAGTGAGAAATATTAATTTCTCGTCCTGCAATGCAATTCCAAAGTAAAATTGTTGAAATATCTAATTCATGGATAAAACTTGCATACATTTTCTGTGCTGGTACTAATGCTTTGCTCGACTGATTGATAGGTACCACACCTAGAGATTGAAGGTCAGCTTGCTTGTATTTTATTCGACTACTAAATATCTTGAGCCAGCTATTGCCTTTCCAAGGTCAACAAGTACCATGGGGTTATGATTTACAGATCCAATGTTCGAGCATTTACACAAGGGACCTCCCCCCCTCCTGCCAAAAGTATCTTTTCGGCTTCTGTTTTATAATCTTCCTTGCTATCTATGTTGGTGACTGTCAAATGATCTTTGGGTGATATATGCACATAGAAGAATGTAGAAAACCACGTGCAGCAAAACAAAGCAGGTTCTAGCTACTTGGGAGGAAATAAGAAAGTTGCAGAATCAATGGGGTTTTTCAGATGGAGAATTAAAAGAAAGCAAAGAAATTGATCAGAGTCTCTGATCACGTGGATTAGGAAGTGAAAAAAGAAAATGAATTAAGGAAGAAAAGCCCAAAAGTGAATCTTGATTGAGGATTAAAGAATAATAAGGACATGTTTGGTGCACGGTATAAGACAACACTATAGTACATTGGAGCAGATTTCGACTTCTTTTTCTTCCTTAATCCTGTTCGCGGGTTGACTGGTTTAGAATACCGCACACCAAACAGGCAGTAAGAGTTCGCTATAAAATATGCGGGATTTCAAGAAGAGAGAAATGGAAGGAAATGGCAAGAAAGGAAAAGAGACAACCTACATGACTGATTATTTGTGCTGCCATACCTTCAAGGTTTCATTCCTTTCCGACATAGACAAAACAGAGATTCCTCAGGAAATAGTTATCTGTAAGTTCAATTGTGTTTCACAAACATGCATACAAGCTAGGGTGCGCTCACATGAGCATGCACACTCACAAAGAGCCTATAATATTCTTTTCGCTGAGGTTTAAATAATGACTATATTTTAAGGAAACAGAAAATGTGTTCTCATGTTCTTCTATTGATGCTAAATCAATCATTCTCAAATGGTTTGTTAAACTCATGGAAAATGATGTTATAAATTACCTGTGCTGCTCCTCTTTTGTGAGCATGGTAAGTGGGACCATCTTTATACTCGTCATACCAGTAGTAAGTCCTTAATCTTTCATCAAATAGAACACCACCTCCATGGGCTTGAATAGGATTTCCTTCAGTGTCCAACCATATTTTCCCTGGATAATAGTATAGACTGTCGTTGCCAGCATCTTTATTAGGATCTATAGCCGTTTTCATACCGGGAAAAAATATGTACCTAATCGGGGAAGACTCATCAAGAAATTCATCAATTAGGGTAGTTGCGTGCCTATGTTTTCGTTTAGCAGCACGTGGGGAGTGCCTCCTTTGTCGAGGCATTTTTATATTCTCCTCCTCCACTGCTTCAAGTTGGAGTAACTGTGGGTGGCTACTCATACCGGCATGTATGTCTTTATTTTGTATATCTGATTGAGAAACTAAGGAGTACAAATGAAGCATAAGAAGGCATCCCACAACACTCAACACACAATAGACATTGAGCGATTGCTGATCCCTGCATTGCAATTTAAAGAGGTTGGTTTTCGGTATTTGTTCCCTTCGATATAAGATAATACTGAATTTAAGAAACACAACCTCGCTAATTTTATTTAGAAGACAACTGAATGCTTGCCAATGTATATAAATAAAAACACACCAAGAACACATATCCTAAATATATTGGTTTTCTCTATCAATATGCAGTCACAGAGTTAGAGAACTCGAAAGTTCTTGACTTACGAGTTACGAGAAATAAAATAGTTATCTCGACAATGGCAACTATACAGGATGACGTCTATAAATCAAACAATCATTATTTCGAAGGCAAACTATCAAGAAAACTACGCATCAAAATTAACTAACAATGAACTGAAAATTTCGAATGACTCGGTACCACAATAAATTTAATGATCATCTCATTCATATTCCATGCCGCAAAGCACAGAGGACAAGACCAGCTTCAAACATGGATTAAAACTGAAAATAAATAAAATTACATACGCCTATTTGCAAACAAGCTCAATCGTATTATACACATAAATTCAAAGAGTTCAGACCCGGAAACAAATAGACAGATATTTCTCATTAAGCTAACCTAAAAGCTAAATGCCCCCATTGACTAATAATTAATAGAAAATTAAGCAAGAACAAATTTAGAAATTTCTTAATTTTACCTGTAGAAAATCTAGATACAAAAGGAAATAAATTTCTTGACATGGGTTTTTGCTGCTNTAATTTGATAATTATTTTATCTATAAGTAAGGTAATGAATCAAAAAATGAATTAAGCTTTGGGAAAATAATTTTCGTCCGTGACCTAGTATGCAACAGTGCAGTCGTCTTCAAGCAAGTGCACACGGCGTGATGCTTTAGGAAAGCAGTGATAAAGTCAAAATCGACGAGTTTGATTCCACTTCATCAACAAGTTAAAAGAAGAAGAAACAAATGGAGTTGTTCTTCATTCTTTTGATTACTCTTTTGTTAATTTTGTGAAATTACAAAAATATGATACTATTATAATTGAGTGAATTACCTAAATAGGTACTGAACTTTACACAATGCGTCCAAGGGGTCACTAAACTTTAAAAATCACTCAAATGATCACTGAACTTTACAAAACGTTTCCACTAGGTCGCCGAACTTTAAAAATCACATAATTCATCACTGAACTTTACAAAATGTTTCTACGAGATCATTAAGCTTTACAAAATGTTGCCCAGAAGATTACTGCATTAGTGACCCATGAGAAACATTTTGCAAAATTCAGTGATGAATTAGGTGATTTTTAAAGTTCAGTGACCTAGTGGAAACGTTTTGCAAAGTTCGGTGATCATTTGGGTGATTCTTAAAGTTCAGTGACCCCTTTGACGCATTGTGTAAAGTTCAATGCCTATTTAAACAATTCACTCGACTAAAGTATAATTAACTATAAAATAAAATTTTGAGTCTACGAGAAAATTAAATAAGTTTTTTAGAATATCGATTTTTAATTTGCACTATCTAAGAGAGAGAGAGAGAGAGAGAGATTTAAAAAAAAATGATAATCGAATAATTGATTTGTTTATGCTTTTTTTTTTTTGGGACACCGCCAACTATTAATAATGATCTTTATAGTTTTTTATTCCATCAATAAAGTTAATTATAAATAATAAATATTTAAGCTTTTCCTTTTTTTTTTTCATTTCATTTTCATTTTTTTTTTTTTGGTAAAGATTGAAGCATGGAGAATAATTAATATTTGCATATATTAATTATTTTGGCAAAACAGATTCCAGCAGAGAGAATAAAGTTGGCACCTCCATCTCCATGTCCATGTCCATGTCCATAACAAAAATTATTAAGAGCCCGTTTGGTAAAAATTAAAATCGGACTAAAATTAAAAAATTAGTCATTATTGTTGATTTTTGTTAGACGAGTGAGACCCAATAATGACCATCTTTTCAATTTTAATCAACTTTTTAGCCCTCCCAAACAGGATTAATACTTAATATTAAGATGGTGTTTCGTGGGGAGTAAAATTAGATTTTTAGTAGATTGTGATAGAAGTTTTTGAAATGTGTGGTTGAAAAGGTGTGGGAACCATGAAAGATGTGGTTAATATCGATTGTTTGATTTTTGCTTAAATTAAAATCTGATTTTATTCTGCACCAAACATGGCCTAATACTACTCCCCCACTCCATGGTTATTAAAATCGGCCCGGCCGGTCGGGCCGGAAAATCATTTGTTTAACTTATTCAAAATCATTTTTTTAATTAGATAGAGAATACTAGGTAAATCATGAAAGAAGATTCTATTATTACAAATAAGGTTTGGAAAATTTGGAACTGAGTTTCAAAAAAAAGTGCAGTACATTCCTAAACCTTTAAATAGTATACGTTCAAATCTTTTAAAAAATGTGAAGCCGAAGAACTTCTAATTGATTTTTATCCAAAAATTTGTTAATTGACCAAAATTCAAGCTTTTGTGTGTAATTTAATCATTGATCAAACTACATGTACCTAGTTTTTTACATAATCTTTTGTCGAATCGACAAGTGGTGATCCCCTATTGCGCTCTAGGGGGCCGCCACTTGTCGATTCGATAAAAAATTATGTAGAAAATTATATACAACAAGAATAATCCTTTAATCATATTCAACAAGGGCAAAATGATCTCGTACTATTTTTCACTTTAAACAATTAAAATAATTTAAAAAATAAATATAAACTTTCTTCATATTCCTGTTCTTTCTTTCCCATTTTTCATCTTTCTCTCTCTTGAAACTTAGGGTTTTCCCATCATCTTCACAAATTTCACCCAGAAATAATAAAAAATCGAAACCCATAAATTTTGTGATGAAATCCGTTTCGTGTCTTTCAATTTGGTATAAAACCACCTATAATCCCAAATTTAAAACAAAAACACACGTAAATTTTAAAAAACAAAGTACATGTGATTATTGTTGTTAACGAGTCGAATCTTATGGCTCGTGCGTAGCGTAGCCGACATAAAAAGGCTTGACCTTTTTTTTTTTTTTTTTT
>CAIGRF010063681.1:4458-27517 GCA_903798235.1 Fraxinus ornus
TTATATATATATATATATATATATATATATTCTTCCTCTAAGACAAAATCCTTAATATTATAACCTTATCCCCCGACAAACTCTATATCTTCAAGGAATCAGACAATTTTCGTTTTGAAAATTGACCTAAAAAAAAAAATTGTAAGCTCTGAACAATTGCTTTACTTGGAACTTTGTTGAGAATTTAAGGCCATGGACATTGTTCTCTTGATATGTCATATTTGTTATAGTATTCACCACTATGGTAAAATCTGACTTGTTAAATTCTTTTATAGAGTTTTTTTCAACATCTGCCTTGTAGGTCTTGAACGTGTATAGTGTTTAGGATTTCTCATAAATGAGATATAAGTAGTCATAGTGAGAAAAATTCGTTTATGAACATAATAAATTATTGCTGACCATACCAAGAAGCCGAAATGAATGGCCCACAGATATCCGTATGAATTAATTCTAAGATGTTCGAAGTCTTATTGACATTTAATCTCCTTATATTTGTTTGTTTTCCTTTAATGTAATTAAAACGAACACTTACGTCTGAAAATGGAGAAAATCAAGAATCCTTCCGACAAAAATTTTTCATTCTCTTTTGAGAGATGTTACCTAATCGTTTGTGCCATAACGAAACAAAATTCTCATTGGTTAGTTTATATTTAATACCATATGAATTCACACGCAAGGTTTCTTTATAAGATGCAACCGTATTAAGCAGATATAGGTTATCGTAACCGGATAAAGAACTTGTACCCACAATATCTAAATTAAGAAAAAGACCAAACTGATTATTTCAATTCAACAAGAGTAACCGAAATTGTTCAATGTAAAAATAAAAACCAAATTTCGTTTAAAAGATGATATCACAAATGTCCATTTTAAACTCAAATAATAATAACTAGTGTTTAATGATAACTTAAAGTCTTTATAGCCTCAACTTTGACCGTTTGCCATCGCCCACATAGATAAATCTTTCAACATCAATTGACTTTTGATTGTTCTTGTAACCCCACATAGATACAATTATGTGAGTAGTGGTACCGAGATTTATCCAACAAGTATGTCTAGGTATTGACACTAAATTAACCTTAAAATAAACCAAAGTGAGAAGTGTATTTTTCTATACACGCTAGCGTAGTATTTAGTACAGTATCTCTTTATGTATCCCAGATTTTCACAAAAGTAACCGTCAGATTTATCTTTTTCAGGCTTTCGTTGTTTATTTTGAACCGAATCGAATGCAGCTTTCTAATTCTTTATAACTTATCCTTAGAGGTACTTGCCAAGTGAGTAATATCAATTTTATCTTACTTTAGACTTTCTTTTTCTTACACACAATATGAAATAAGCTCATTAAGAGTACAATTTCCTTTTTAATAGTTGTAATTGGCCTTAAATTAGCCAAATTGTGCAAGAATAGAAATCAAAACTAAATGCACGAGCAAGTCAGCAGACAGCTAAACTTTTAATGCTTTTAGTTTTGAAGCGAGATGAGATATCTCTATGATGTACTCCCTTATGTTTTCTTTATCCTCATACTTTAGTGAAACTAAGTTGGCTAAAAGCGTGCTGGTTCTGACCTTATTTCCTTTTGCAAAATGTTTTTTTTTTTCAATTTCATCAAGAAACTCCTTAGCAGTAGTTACATCATCGGACACAACGTCCTTGAATGCTGCTGGAATTCCACGTTTCATGATCATAAGACTTGTGCAGTTTGAATTATCCCACTTATCTGAGTCCCATTTTTATTAGTGGAACTTTTATCCGTAAGAGTAGTAGGTTGTTCACTCCTAAATGCAAGGTCTAGATTCATGCCGCCAAGAACGATATAAACGTTCTATTTCCATCCCTTAAACTTTGTCCCTAGCACATGAATTAAATTGATGTTGACGGATATTGCAGAAGTTGATGGATTAACTGAATAGAGAACTTAAACCTAATCAACATGTTCAAGTAGGAATTTGTATTGGACAATCATCAATTTCAAACAATGGTGAACCCCATCACAAGAGATCGATCACAACATTGATATTTAGTCTTTGAACAGAAATACCAACTTGTAAATAACACTTTGGTGTAGTAATCAAATATTGACAATAAATACAGTGAAAAATCAAGTTTATCTTTGGACCGACTCAATGTTCACATAATGAAAAAAATTTACAATTGTCACATATTTATTACTACAAGTGTGTAAATAATTCGGCCAAATATTAACCTTCCTTTGGGCCGGCCAATATTCGCATGAATTACTACACATAACTTTGAATTCCTCGACCGAAAATTTGAATTGGTCTGTCGAAACTCTAACGGTTTGGATATTTTACAACGGCTATAATTGCACTTCGGTTGACCGAAATTCGAAAGTCCCTGCAGTTGGTTGTTTTGCTCTATAAATACCAAACCCTTTTGCATTCAATCACACCAACCTACAAGAGAATTTTAAAAGAGCTTATTTATTAAAAATCATTTAGTTTGCTTAATTTTTACCCAATTCATTTAATACAAGAATCTTTTGTTTGATTAAATTTGTTCATCTATTTTATCAAAGATTTCATTTTTGCAAATAAACTTCTATCTCATCTATTTCCTCATTCTTGACTAAAGCTTTTCTTTGCCAACACTTATTTAAGTGTAAATCTCTCTCTATACTTAACTTTGTATTATTTGTTAAGAGAGATTCATTGGTTGAAAACTTTGGTACATTGATCCTCACTATTGTATCATTTATTGTTCATCAAAAATTTTCAACTTAAAACACTTGAGTTTAAATATTTGCTATCTATTGAAGTGTTATCCTACTCTCAAAATACTTGACTTGATTATATCATTTGTTTAGAGAGTTCTTTCAATTGTAAAAATACAACTTACACTTTGTGGTTTCGAGAGCCCTTGTGAAAACTCGATTGTCGTTAAGGATATGTGCTCCTTGTTGTTAGTCACCTAAGGATAAGTGATCCTTGTTGTAAGTCACTTAAAGATAAGTGATCCTTGTTTGTAAGTCACTTAAGGATCGGTACTTTTTGTTAGTAAGTTACCATTTTTAGTGAATTTGGCCTTTCTCGTGACGAAGAGCTTAGTAACAGGGACGTAGAACACTTTGTGTATCGAACTCCATTAAATTGGCTTGTTAGCTTTACTTATCACACTTTACGTTACATTTTCATTTATATTGTGTCATACTCATACTTGAATTAAGTTATCATATTTGCATATTTACTTGTTATTTTACACCTTGCATTTATATATCGTGTATTGAATAGTTTTTAAGACTAAGTGTCAAAAAACTTTCAAAAACCAATTCACCCCCCCTCTTGGTTAGTTATTCTTGGGCTAACAATTGGTATCAGAGTGAGGTGCTCTTATTTTAAAAAGATTTCACAATCTTGAGTAATGGCTAACTATATTTCTCAAAGTCTTGAGGGGTGTTATACAAATCATCCTCCTTTATTTGATGGTACAAACTATAATTATTGGAAAACTAGAATGTCAATTTATGTTCAATCAATTGATTATAGTATTTGAGAAGTTATTGAATTCGGTCCTCATAAACTTACCAAAGTGATCAAGGTTGATGGGAAATCGGATCAAATTATCTCAAAACCTAAAGAGGAGTATGATGAAGATGATAGAAGAAAATTGTCCTTAAATGCTAAAGCCAAAAATCTTCTTTATTGTGCTTTAAACATAAATGAATTCAATCGTATTAACACTTGTGATTCTGCATATGAGATTTGGCATGCATTAGAAATCACACACATGGGCACAAACAAAGTGAAAGAAACCAAGATAAATATCTTGTTTAAAGAATTTGAAAATTTCTTCATGAAACAAGATGAACCCACTGCTAGCATGATTACTCGCTTTACCGATATTGATAATGGTCTCAAAAGCTTTGATCAAAAATTTACCGATGGTGAACTTGTTAGCAAAATGCTTAGGCCTCTTTCCGAAGAATGGAGTCTCATAAGAATGTTGATAGAAAACACCAAGGATGTAAACACGTATCCTTTGGAAGAGCTTTACGGTACCTTGATGACCTATGAACTCAACAACGCTGAAATCAAGGAGAAGACAAGGAAAAGCAAAGAGGAATCAAAAGAGCCAAAAAAGCGCCAAATTGCCTTAAAATCGGCAATTGAGGAAGAATCAACAAGCAACAACATGAGTGATGAAGAACTTGATGATCTTGTTCTCCTCGTCAAAAAATGGAGAGGCTTTCGTAACAACCGACGCTTCCAAAAGAAAGAAGACAAAAGTGAAGAAAAGAACAAGAAAATTATGTGCTATGATTGTGATAAACTCGGTCTTAAGAGAACCGAATGTCCCAACAAGAAAAGATTTCCCAAAAAGAAAGCTCTACAAGCCATTTGGGATGAAAGTGATGATGAGGAAAAGGAAAACGAAAGTCAAGAAAAAGTTGCGAACATGTGCTTCATGGCCATTAAAGATGAGGTAGACACAAATGACACTCCTACTTATGATGAATTATCTACTTCGTATGATGAAATTATTGAAGCCTTTGAAAAACTTGCACTCAAACATTCTACTCTAAAAAAACAACATATTTTATTAAAAATCGAGACCAAAAAGATTTTGAAAACTCAAAAGAGTTTTGAAAAAGGAAAGGTTGATCTTAATTCCCTAACTAAAGAAAATGTTTCTCTAAAAGAAAAAATTCTAGATTTAACCAACATTGTGCATAAGTTTACTCAAGGAAAGAAAAATTTTGACTTAATGCTTGGACAACAAAAATATGTTTTTGATAAGGGGGGAATTGGATACAACCCCTTTCTAAAGCAAACATATCTTGAAAATATATTTGTTAAAGCTTCCTACATCACATGTAGTTTTTGCAACAAATTTGGACATGTAACTTTTAATTGCTTAACCAAAAAGAGACTACACTTTCAAGGAAATAAGTGGGTTCAAGGGTCCACTAGCGCTAACTATCAAGGACCCAAAGTTAAATGGGTACCAAAGCCAAAAATTTGAATCAATCATTGTAGGTGCCTTCAAAAGTAAAGAGCAATTGGTTCCTAGATAGTGGTTGTTCCAAGCATATGACCGGAGACAAAACACTATTGTCAAACTTTAAAAGAAAAGATGGAGGTCACGTCACTTTTGGAGATAATGCCAAAGGAAAAATCATGGGCATCGAAAATATCGGTAATCATTCATCTCTTTCTATTGAGAATGTTTTATTAGTAGATAATCTCAAACATAATTTGTTAAGTATTAGTCAACTATGTGATAAAGGTTATCATATCAAATTTGATTCTTCTAAATGCCTTATTAAGGATGCTACATCGAAAGATGTATTGTTCGTAGGAAGCCGAAGTATGGATGTTTATGTCATTAACATTGTTTTTGAAAAGGAATTGAAATGTTTATCAAGTTTTAAAGATGACACTTGGTTATGGCATAGAAGATTAGGGCATGTTAATATGGATCTAATTTCAAAAATCTCTAAAAATTGCTTTGTTAAAAGTCTACTAAATTTAAAATTTGAAAATGACAAAATTTGTGATGCTTGTCAATTTAGAAAACAAACAAAAATTCTTTCAAAACTAAGCAATCTTCTTCTACCACAAAACATTTACAACTTCTCCACATGGATCTTGTTGGACCGTCAAGAACGGCTAGCTTAGGTGGTAAACATTACGCCTTCGTTATAGTTAATGATTTCTCAAGATTTACTTGGGTCATATTTTTTAGTATGAAAGATGATGCCTTAAAAGCTTTTAAACACTTTTGTAAGAAAGTTGAAAATGAAAAATGCTACACTATTTTAACTATTAGAAGCGACCATGGTGGAGAATTTGACAACCATGCTTTTGACGATTTTTGTAATGAAAACGGATATGAACACAATTTTTTGGCTCCTAGAACTCCTCAACAAAATGGTGTAGTAGAAAGGAAGAATCGCACATTGCAAGAAATGGCTAGGACCATGTTAAATGAAAATATTTTGCCTAAATATTTTTGGGCCGAAGCCGTTAATACCGCATACTATATTTTGAATAGAGTTTTGGTTGGTCGTAAGAATACCAAAACTCCATATGAACTTTGGAAAAATAGAATTCCAAACACTAGCTATTTTAAAGTCTTTGGTTGCAAACGTTTTATATTGAATACAAAAGAAATCATGTTTGGGATTTAGTTGATAGACTGAACGATCAAACCATAACTGGTACAAAATGAATATTTCGAAATAAACGAGATAAAAATGGAATTAGTGTGCGTAACAAGGCTAGATTAGTGGCTCAAGGTTACAATCAAGAAGAAGTCATAGATTACGAAGAAACATTTGCACTGGTTGCTAGGTTAGAATCCATACGAATGCTTCTTGCTTTTGCTTGTCATAAAAATTTCACTATTTATCAAATAGATGTGAAAAATGCATTTTTAAATGAATTTATTCAAGAAAAAGTTTTTGTCGAGTAGCCTTCCGGTTAAAAAAATCATAAATTTTCGAAAAAAGTGTTTAAACTTAGAAAAACTCTCTATGCTTTGAAACAAGCTCCTAGATCTTGGTATGAAAGATTAAGCAAATTTATCATTTCAAATGGTTTTCAAACGGGAAATGCGGATACACACTCTTTATCAAAACCAAAAAGGATGATATAATTGTTGTACAAATTTACGTTGATGATATTATTTTTGGTGCAACTAATGTTTCCCTTTGTGAAGAATTCTCAAAATATATGAGCAAAGAATGTGAAATGAGCATAATGGGGGAATTAACGTTTTTCCTCGGACTTCAAATAAAGCAAACTAATGAAGGTATCTTCATTAGTCAAACAAAGTACATTATTGACATGCTCAAAAAATTCAATTTTGAGGATTTGAAACCGATGAATACTCCAATGAGTTCATCAATAAAATTGGATAAAGATGAGCACGACACTTTAATTGACATAACAAAGTATCAAGGTATGATCGAATATCTTCTTTACTGAACCGGAAGTAGACCCGATATCATGTTTAGTGTTTGCTTATGTACTAGATTTCAATCTAATCCTAAGGAATCACATTTGAGTGCATTAAAACGTATTTTTAGATATTTATGTGGCATTAAAACATTTGGACTTTGGTATCCAAAAGGAACGTACATTGACCTTATTAGCTATTCGGATGCCGATTGGGCGGGTTGCACTATTGATCGAAAAAACACAAGTGAAACTTGTCACTTTCTAGGCTTTGCCCTTGTGTCATGGTTTAATAAGAAACAAAATTCTGTTGCACTATCAACCGTCGAGGCCGAATATATCTCGGCCGCTAGTTGTTGTACTCAAGCTCTTTGGATGAAACAAACTCTAAATGATTATCACTTATCTTTTGAAAATACACCTATTTTTTGTGATAATATTAGTGCTATTAATTTGTCTAAAAATCTCATCTTGCACTCACACAAAACATAATGAAATTCGACATCATTTTCTTCGAGACTATGTGCAAAAAGGTGATATTTATTTGGAATTTGTTAGTACCGAAAAATAATTGGCTGACATCCTCACTAAATCTCTAGCTCACGATTGATTCTCTTACATTCGTAGAGGCTTAGGTATTATCGATGAATCTGATATTTGTGACTAAATGTGTTTTATATGCATTTTTAAATGAGAAAATGATAATTTTTGTGTTTTGATGTTTCGGTCGACCGAAACATTTTGGTCAACCGAAGTATGGCCTTTCGGTCGTACAAATGACCATCCGAACCACTATTTCTCGGTCGAACAATTGATCGACCGAAGTTACACTTTCAGTCGACCATTAGTCCACCGAAAACTCCTGCAACCACCTTTAAAATTTCTCTGCAGAGTTTTGGACGACCGAAGTGGCGCGATTCAGATTCTTTAAAATTGATTTTTTCTTCCTCAAATCAAAACCTAACCCTAAACTCTCGAATTTTCTCTCTTCCTCTCTACAAAATCTTCAAATCTCATGGCTTTCACACAAAATTGAAAACTCCATCACACATTAGCATCAATTCTTAAAATTCTTCATCAATTTTCTTCAAAAACTTGAAAATTTTGGTTTTGAGTAAAACTCAAAATTGTCTTCAATTTTCTTGAAAAACTTCACTCAAAATCCCTTGAAAACACTTACCCACATCAAGAAATCCATCCCTCACTCCTTCTCCTTCAATTCCAAACTCGTCTCTCACTTTTGGACGAAAAATCCGACACCATGCCACTAAGGAAGAGGTCCAAGAAAGGAGAAACTAGCTTGTCCATTGCTGAGAGTGACGCACCCTTGCCCGACCGATTCACAAACCATCCCATTCTTCGCGGTAAGACTATTGACATCTTTGAGTTCTCTCCTAAAGCTCCATCACTTAGAATTGAAGAATCTTTTGAAAATATTGGGTGGAAAAATATTATTTCAATCTCCGAATGTACCTATCCTAATTTAATTCGGGAATTCTTTCGTAATGCCACTTTTCATACTCAAAGATAAACGCATTGTCCTAGATAGATATCCACAATGAGACGAATACTTGAGCTAGATGCTTGTGAAAATCGTGCCTATATGCAACATTTCCCGGTTACTTTTGATGGCTATAATGAAATTGAGGCATGTTTTCGTGTCACCGACCGACAATTAACCACTACTATGACCTTAACCTTGAATCACCTTACTATTCCATGCAAGGTCCTTCATCGTGCAATTGCACACATTATAGTACATCGTAGTGGCCATTTTGAGGAAGTCCATCATCTAGACATTTTTCTCCTCGACTCACTTATCGTAGGGCGAAAATTGGATTTCTCACATATTTTCTTAAAACACATTCATTTTGTTAATTCATCTCCTAGAGTTTTAGGCTTACCCTATGGTATGATTTTCACAAAATTTTTCAAATACTTCGATGTACCTTTAGAAAACGAGCTCATTATTCATCCTAAACACACCGACATCATTAACCTTAACACTCTTTAAGCGTATGAAAATTGTTAAAGGTCAAAGGCAATGAGTGTGTCACACTCAAGGTTTTAACGATGCTTCGGGGCCCACTACTTGGCCATTCACCGAAGAAGAGGTAGAGGAAATGGGCAATGTTGGAAATGATGGTGGTGAAGGTATTGGTGATGATGGTGACGGAGTTGGTGATGATGGTGATGGTGGTGACGCTGTTGGTGGCGAAGATGATGGTGGTGATGGTAATGATCCACCTCCACCAAGGCGTAGAATGTTTACTACGCTTGTTGCACCTACTTCCGGGCGCCTCATGTTCGAGGAACAAATCAACCTCCTATAGGGTCAAATTTAGTCTCTTGCTACTACCGTCAACATTCGGATTGATTCTCTTGAGCAACGAATGGAGCAAATGAACTTGGCACAAGAACAACGGTTGGAGCAAATGTAATTGTCACAAGAAGCTTTCTACGCTCACATGTATTCCATCTACCCTCGTGGTCCTCCTCCACCGACGGACAAATGAAGCCTTGCATCGAGCCCTCTTCACTATTCTTACTTTCGTTTTTACTCTGCTTCCTTGTTAGACTTGTTCATATTATGGATATTGAACTTGTTCAAATGTTATTATCTAGTGAAAATTAAAACTGTGTGGTTTTTTAATGATTATTCGTGTGACCTATGATTAAATAACTTGTTGCACCTATGGCTTGACTAAAGGAGAAATTTTCTTCCTCCTTCAATTTCCCCATTCTTTTTTATGATGACAAAGGGGGAAAAACAAAGAAATGTGATATGAGGATGACGATTGAAATGAAATGTGATATATTGTGAGATAAATGGTTTATATGTTATGAATTATGTTATATGTGATTTATCTCAAATCATGGGAATATGCACTCATGGGAATATGCCCACAATGGTATAAACTCGAACTTCACTTTCCCACATGGTTGTGTAATAGGTAGGGGGAACATATTGTATATCTCTATATATTCCTACAATCACATATTGTTTGTCATAATCAAAAGGGGGAAAATTGTTGACATATGATTCAATATAACTCCACTTGTTTTGATTATAATAAACAATACTCTTGTGTTTCTAACAAATCTCGTTTCTTGAGTTTTTCATGTATTATCTCAATCACTCAAAGGCTCAAATCGTCATCCGTTGCAAGCACTCAAAAGACAATCAAAAGTGATCCGAAGAAACCAAGATCTTTGAAGATTAGAAGCCTAGAAGATATTTTACCGAATCTTCAAAATTATGTGTAAAGGTATAACTTGTCGATTTTTAGCAAGTATAAAGCTCAAATTAATTTTTATACATTTCATCAATTGCATAAAAAATATTTTCGAAATGAAATTGATTTTGGAAAATAGACTCCGTGATATTAAATCTTTAAAACCAAAATCTACTCATTTTACTCGACCGAAAGTTTGAATTGGTTTGCCGAAACTCTAACGGTTTGAATATTTTACAACGGCTGTAATTGGACTTCGGTCGACCGAAATCTATCAACCGAAAGTCCCTGCAATTGGTTGTTTTGCTCTATAAATATCAAACCCCTTTGCATTCAATCACACCAACCTACAAGAGAATTGTAAAAGAACTTATTTATTAAAGATCATTGAGTTTGCTTAATTTTTATCCAATTCATTTATTACAAGAATCTTTTGTTTGATTAAATTTGTTCTTCATCTATTTTATCAAAGATTCCATTTTTGCAAAGAAACTTCTATCTCATCTATTTCCTCATTCTTGACTAAATCTTTTCTTTGCCAACACTTATTTAAGTGTAAATCTCTCTATACTTAACTTTGTATTATTTGTTAAGAGAGATTCATTGGTTGAAATCTTTGGTACATTGATCCTCACTATTGTATCATTTATTGTTCATCAAAGTTTTTCAACTTAAAACACTTGAGCTTAAATATTTGCTATCTATTGAAGTGTTATCCTAACTCTCAAAATACTTGACTTGATTATATCATTTGTTTAGAGAGTTCTTTCAATTGTAAAAATACAACTTACACTTTGCGGTTTTGAGAGCCCTTGTGAAAACTCGATTGTCGTTAAGGATATGTGCTCCTTGTTGTAAGTCACTTAAGGATAAGTGCTCATTGTTGTAAGTCGCTTAAGTACAAGTGTTCATTGTTTGTAAGTCACTTAAGGATCGGTACTCCTTATTAGTAAGTTACCATTTTTAGTGAATTTGGCCTTACTCGTGACGGAGAGCTTGGTAACAGGGAACACTTTATGTATCAAACTCCATTAAATTGGCTTGTTAGCTTTACTTATCGCATTTTATGTTACATTGTCATTTATATTGTGCCATATTCATACTTGAATTAAGTTATCATATTTGCATATTTACTTGTTATTTTACACCTTACATTTATATATTGTGTATTGAATAGTTTTTAAGACTAAGTGTCGAAAAACTTTCAAAAACCAATTCACCCCCCCTCTTGGTTAGTTATTCTTGGGCTAACAGATTTTGCTTCTTGTTCCATAATTTTGATTGTCTTATTTTTCTATTTAATTGCTCCAATCTTTTTTCTTAATTGTGGGTTTTGGATTTTGCTCTTCAACACGCTTTCTCTTGTATTCTTGTGTTGATGGGATAACATAAAAAATGAGAAGTTATATATGAATTGGGGACCATGCCTATTTATAGTTTCCATATGTATATTTGGCACATTATCAAATACAATCATAATGGATCTAGTATCTACACATATAATCAGGTTCACACTTTATTTAGATGCTCTAAACCCAACAATTTAATTTTTTATTAGATCACTTTAATTGGACTCAACTTTAAGATAGTCTTACACAATTAATTACATATGTAGACCCACGTGACAAATTAATAAACCCAACAGATAGTTCAGCAAGTTTTAAAAAATATGTCATAATATTCTTTTATACTTGCCAATTATCTAAACTATGGTCCTTCAAAACAAATTTAGGCTTCTTTCCTATTAGCGTGTCATGTTCGAACACACATTTATCAAAATTAAGAACTATGCTTGCTTGAAGGTGATGGGATGTGATGCCATATTAAAGTGGTTCAGTCCATATGCTATGATGAAATTGCACTAAACCCACTTGCTGATATTAATTTGCCATTGCCTGATAACACAAATTGGAATAGGCCTAAACCCGAGCCCAAATATGGATGACACGTGCTGCTCTGGACCGTTGATCACCAACTAGCTGAGATCTTTGTTGATGAATGCGGGTATTTAAGTTGCCTGAGTGGTTGCCCTAATTAATATTTTTCATCTGGTTTCTGCGAGAAGCTTCTTGTCTATTATGTGGTAACCAAAAAACTTCTGGTTTTTTTGGGGTTGAATCTGAGTGATTTGAGTCTTTGTGATACTTCGTTTAAAGGTTTAGAGTTGAGATCAGTTTTTTTTGGTTTTTAGTCCACTGAAATAGCTACATTTGTTCATTCGTTTTGAGGGTTAGGATTTGTGGATATTTTGTTTTGTACAGAAGGGTACAATGTTGTTTTGAGCTCAAACATAATCAATCCTTTTTTATCTCTTATTTCACATTCCCTATTCTTGGGTTGTTCTATTATGTTTCGAGTTGTATCAATGGTATCAGAGCCATCTGGGTGTCTTAGTGTCCATTCGTTCATGATCTATTTGTGAAAAATCCGACGATTGGTGGTAACCCTGGATCCTATTGTAGATGGATTGTGGTTTCAAGTGGTGATTCTTTGGGAGATATTGGTTCTCTTGTAATTATTGGTTGAATCTTGAAGAAAGTATTCAGATCTTGGGCTTTCTATTAATTGTTCTAAAAACACCTGGATACTTTGTGGGTGTTACTCAAAGTTGGTAGTTAAAAATTTCTAACCCTAACTCTTTTGTTGTTTTTGATCATTAATATTTTACTTTCCCATGTTCTCCTTCTAGTTTTCTTCTTGTTTCATGTGTTTCTTGAATTGTACCTTGACCTGGGGTATTGAGTCTCAAGGAATCCTGGTGAATTCGAACACACAGAAATTGGAGAAATTCCCTACTGTTTGCATTATCATCATCGAGTTTATTTCCCTTTTTCACTGTGACTCTTTGCCTCTGAACTGTCTAATATTTCATAAATTTTTTATGTGACACTGTGTATTGTGTAACATTTTATCTTTAGGATATTTGCTCCTTGCTGTTGAACATTGACTTCAATTCTTTTTATTGATTTAAAACTTCAAATGACGACTACTACATTGGAACTTGAAATTTTTAATGGAAAAGGGAATTTCTCCATTTGGTAGAAAAAAACGACGAGTCCTTGTTCATCAGAAATTTTCAAAAGCTATAATTGCTGATTTTCCTGAATCTATGACTTCTGAACAAATAACTTAATCTGATTAACTTGCCTATACTTCTATTATTCTTCATTTGTCTGATCAAGTATTGAGAAAAGTAGGGAAACTTGATAATGATAAAGCATTATGGGACAAATTAGAAGAACTTTATTTGGTTAAGTCACAATACCTAATAAACTTTTCCTTCTAAAGAATTTTTTAGCTTTAAGATTGATCTGTCTAGAGACTTCGATGATAATCTTGATACTTTCAACAAGTTAGTACAAAATATCACTAATGTTGGAAACAATGTTTTTTTATGAATATAAGGCTGTTATTCTTCTTAATGCCACACCTAAGACATATAGAGATGTCAAGTTTGCCATTAAATATGGCAGAGATACCTTAATTCCTAGAATTATTATAGATTTTTAAGAAGTAAAGAATTAGAACTTAAATATACTAGAAATTGGAAGAAATCAGAGAGTTTGTTTGTGAGAGATAGGTCCATTACAAGACAAGGGAAAGGTCACGACAGCCAGAGTCATCAAGGGAATAATACTTTAAGAAAAAAGGGAAATGGAGGTTTAGGTCAAAGTCTAGAAATGAAAATAGAAAGTGTTATGGTTGTGGAAAAACTGGACATTATATATAAAAATGTTATAAGAAAAAGAATGAACACAGAGAGATAAAAGTAGATAAGGGAAATGTTGTTGAATTCTTAAATGATAAAGTGTTATGAGTGTGGAAAAACTGGACATTATATAAAAAACTGTTACAAAAAAAAGAACAAACAAAGAGAGATAAAAGTAGATGGGGGGAATGTTGTTGAATTATTAGATGATAAAACTGTAGATGACTATGTTGAGACAGAATCCACTAATGATCTAATACTGCAAATTCTGCAGAAGATTCAGTTACACCTTCCAGATGACCTTTAAAAAACCTTGGTAAGAAAATTTTAAAGATCTTGATGAGTAGAGGTGGTTATGGGCAACAATATTGCCTATAGAATTAATGGAATTGATAGTGTGACTTTGGAATTTGAAAATGGATACACCTTTACTCTAGTAAGGGTAAGGTATGTCCCTGATTTGAATAGAAACTTAATTTCAATTGGTAATCTAGATGAAATAGGATTGAAAAACGTAATTGGAAATGATTTTTTGGAAGTAATTAAGGGTCTCAAAGATACCAAAGAAATGATATATATGTCATTAGAGCCAGTGTTATTCCGAGTCATACTGCTGAGTCATCCAGTGCTGAGATTGATGCCACCTTGAAATGAAATAATAGATTGGCACATGTTAATGAAAAAGGCATGGACATTTTAAATAAGAGTCGGGCATTTGGTAGAGGTATTATTTCTAAAGTTCCTTTCTGTGAGTACTTGCACCTTATGTAAGCAGCATAGGCTTCATTTTAATACAAGGAAGCATAAAACTGCATCTTTCCTTGAATATATACATTCTGACCTGTAGGGCCCATCATCCACCACTACTCATGGTGAAAATTGATATTTTTTTAATCTTTAATTGATGATTTTTCAAGAAAATTTTGGGTGTTTCTCTTGAAACAAAAATCTGATATTTCTGAAAAGTTTAAAACTTGGAAAACTTTAATTGAAAATCAAGTTGATAAAAAATCAAAATTCTAAGGACAGACCATGGTCTGGAATTTTGTGATTTTGAATTTGATCAGCTTTGTAAAGATGATGGAATCCTCAGGTATAAAATTGTTTCATATACCCCTTAACAAAATGGTGTTGCTGAAAGGATGAATATGACAATTTTAGATAAGGTAAGATGCATGATGATTAGTTCATGTGTTCCCAAAGTGCTATGGGGTGAGGTTGTTATGGCAGTTGTATATATTGTGAATAGAATACCTACTAATTCCTTAGATGGGAAAACACTTGAGGAAGTGTGGTCAGGAAAACTAGCTGATTATACTGTATTGAGAACTTTTGGCTGTGCTCCTACTTTCACCAAAGTTTGGGCAAATTGGAACCTAGGTCCCATAAATGTATATTCATGGAATACCCTGAAGGGGTGAAAGGGTACAGACTTTGAGTTAAAGAAAGTAAGGGATTTAAGATGACAACAAGTAGAAATGTGACATTTAATGAAGTTGATATGCCTTGTTTGAGTAAAAGAGTCTTAAATGATGCCCTTGAGAGTGAGAAAGAGAAAGAGGCTAGGCTGCAAGTGAAACTAGGTTAATCTCCTGAGCTTATAAATGAGGATCAGACTGAAGGTGAAATTGGTGGAGAAAGTGATGATATTTCAAATTCTCATGAACCTATTGAAGGCAGTGGTCATCAATCTGTTAGTGATTTGGTCAATCCTTTGAGTGATTATCAACTTGCTAGGGATAGGGCTAGAAGGGAGATAGGGGAACCTGTTAGGATGAGTGATTATTTATCCCTTGTTGTCCTATCATATCAAGATTCAGCCTTTTAAAGAACTTAAATCTTATGAGGAAGTTGTGAGTTGTCAACTCTTAAAGGAATGGATATTGGCTATGGAAGAAGAAGTGAAGTCTCTTTTGAAAAATAATACTTGAAAATTAGTTCCCGAACCTGATAATAAGTCTTTAGTAGACTCTAAATGGATTTATAGTATTAAAGAGGGAAATTCTCCCAAACAACCCCTTAGATTTTAAGCCAGATTAGTGGAAAATGGATTTACTCAAAAGCTTGGTATTGATTACACTGAAATATTCTCCCATGTTGTAAAATATACTACAATAAGAGTCATGCTTGCTTTAGTTGCTCAATATGACTTAGAACTTGAACAAATTGATGTTAAAACTGCATTCTTACATGATGACTTAGATGGGACAATCTATATGAATCAGCCATATGGTTTTATTTGATACTAAAAGACCTAATCATGTTTATCTCTTAAACAGATCATTGTATAGTCTAAACAATCACCTAGGCAATGGTACAAGAGATTTGACAATTTTGTCTCATCTGTTGGCTTTATAAGAAGTTCTTTTGATCATTATTATCTGTATTTTAAAAGAATGACAATAATTCTATGATTGTTTATCTGATGTTGATGATGTGTTGTTGATAGGACAAAATATAAGTGATATTAATGACATTAAAAGAGTTTTTAAGTGCTGAATTTGAAATGAAAGACTTATGTCATGCTAGAAGAATTTTAGGAATTGACACTAAAATAACTAGATCCCAACCGTCTTTTCTTTTAACACAATCTGATTATGTGAGAAATGTTTTATCTAAGTTTGCTATGCAATCCAAGTATGTTACTTTGCCTCTCGCTTGTCATTTTAAACTGGGTAAAGACCAATGTCCTCATGATGAATCCGATATTAAATACATGCAAAATGTTCCTTATGCTAATGTTGTAGGGTATGTTATGTATATTATGGTGAGTACCAGGGCTCATGTTGCCCATGATATAAGTAATTAAGTATTTTGAGTAGATTTATGGCAAATCCTGATCCTGAACATTGGATTGCCTTACAATGGTTGTTAAGATACTTAAAAGGATCTACTGGTTTAAGTTTGCATTTTAAATCTTGTAAAGAGGGTATTGTCAAAAGATGTGTGGATTCTGATTTTGCTGGTAATAGAGATAACAGAAAATCAATAACAGCTTATATGTTTATTTTGTATGATACTTGCATAAGTTGGAAGTCTCAATTGCAGTCCATTATTGTCTTATCTCCCACAGAAGCTGAATATGTGGCTGCCATTAAAGCCATTAAAGAATCTTTATGGCTTAAAAGTTTGTTATGTAAATTAAATGAATTGGTTAATCCTGTGGTAGTTTATTCTGATAATCAATGACATTCATTTATGTAAAAACCCATTTTTCATAAAAGAACTAAACACATGGATGTTAGGATGCACTTCATTAGAGATATAATTCAAAAAGAGTTCATTTGTCAAACTTTGGTTTTTTTTTTTTTTTAATCATTGGCCTCGAGGGGGAGATTTGATGGGCTGTAATCCCATGTTAGAGTGGTTCATACCATGGGCAATGATGAAATTGCGCTAAGCCCACTTTGCTGATATTAATCTGTCATTGCCTGATAACACGAAATGGAACATGCCCAAACTTGAGCCCAAATATGGATGACACGTGTGCTGCTCTGGACCGTTGATCACCAACTAGCTGAGATCCTCGTAGATGAATGCGGGTATTTAAGTTGCATGAGTGGTTGCCCTAATTGATATTTTCATATGGTTTTTGCGAGAAGCTTCTGGGTTCTCTCTCTGTCTCTTCTTATTCTCTTTTCGTTTACTGTGTGTTACCCTAAAAACTTCTGATTTTTTGGGGTTGAATCTGAGTGATTTGAGTCTTTGTGATTCTTCGTTTAAAGGTTTAGAGTTGAGATCAGTTTTGTCGATTCTTGGTCCATTGAAGTAGCTGTGTTTGTTCATTCGTTTTGAGGGTTAGGATTTGTGGATATTTTGTTTTGTACATAATGGTACAATGTTGTTCTCAGTACAAACATAATCAATCCTTGATGTTTATGATCTCTTAAGCAGAGGGAAACAAATAATTTTTTAAATTCTTTTGTCAATATGATTTTCATTCTTCATCAATGAAATTCAACCACATGAGTTCCGATGTAAAACTTGATAAGAGCATCAGCTAAAAACTAGACATGGTTGTACTTCAAGGAGCAGCAGCAAAGTTCAAAACAAACCTCAAATATAAGAAAACAGCAGCTTGAAGTAAATGACAACATATATTGAAAGAGAGAAGACAGCAAAGACGTGTTGCCAAAAGAGGAGGGCCGAAGCTTCACTAACTGCATAACCTCTTAAGCTAGCAACTGCTCCCAACAAGATGGCACTTGGTGTTGTGTACTGCAATAGAAGCACGAATCTGTACATTTGATCCCCAGGGATCAGAAATTTTAGTCTATCTGCCAATAGAACAACTCCAGTTCCTACCAAGGGAAGTACCAAAAGTCTCGCAACAGTAATACCAATGGTAGTTCGTAGCCCGAGCTTAGATTCATTGGGACCCTCGGCAAGCATTCCTCCAAGGACAAGCATTACTGAAGGAACCATTGCTCCAGCCAAAATTTCTAAACTATCAGTGATGAATTCAAGTGGTGCATCGTCTCCGTAGACAACGGCTTTGATAGGAGGAACCATACCAACAATGAAAGCCAATAATGTAGCAAATGTTGGGGGCTGAAGAATGTGTTGAACTGGTGTTTTCTCGGCCACAATTCTTATTCTTCTGACCACCCGAGGTTCAGCTAAACATCTAAGAGATTTTGGACTCCCTGGAGCTGGAGCTGGACCTTCTTCGAGCAACGAATCGGGTTCTTGTATTGAAGTTTGGGATACACTAGATACATTCCCAAAAACTCTTGCGATTAATGGGGTTTTGCAATGTTCGGTTTCTCTATCTTCCATTCCAGGCCACTCGGCTTCCACAAGAAGTGGCCTACTGAGATCATTCGAGGGTAATTGTTCTTGAATTTCAACGCCATCCTCAACAACATCGTAATAATCCATTGGAGGCTCCATCATGTGGTAAACTAGAGTGTAAACAAGAAGCACCGCAACCCATTGGGCAAAAGATACATAGGCTGTACCGGTAGTGTTACACGCTGGACCAAAAGGATTATCAGAACTATGGCATACTGATGCAACAATAGAAAGAGGCAAATTGCCCGTATTCCCAAAGGCTGTCATAATGATTGTAAACCTAAAGTATTCTGGAGGTGGCCGACATATTTTAGCCACCAAGAACCCCAAAACACAACCAATAGCAGTGCTAAGAATCACATTAACAGGTATAAACCACCAGCGGGTGAAATTCTTGAGAGTGATAGTTTCCCCAAGATGAATGAAGATCATACAGGGCAAGAACAAAGCAAATACAAGCTTGCTAAGAAGCTTGAAAGTGGCTCTTGGAACAAGTTGAGTTTTGGGGTGGGCTAGAATTAAACCAATAACCGAGAGACAAATAAGTTTCAACAAAGGAAGCACAGAACGAATAAGATCCTCACTTCTTGACCGCACGATGATATTAGTTTGGGCAAACAGAGACTCCATTTTCAAACCTTCCCAATGAAGTTTCAGTAACCTAAATAAAGCCCAGAGAGTTAGAATACTAATCAAGATCGGAACTTTACAGAATTTCAGAAGGAGGTTCCTAAATTCTTATAATATAAAGCAAGAACAGTGCCATCAAACATTAAATTCCCAAAAAACGAAATTTCAAGAATTAGCAGGAATTAATACCGAGTAAATCCTAACACAATTAAAAATTCCATAACATCTGCAAAGGAGCTGAGCTTACTGAATATAAAAGATCAGATTTGAGCTAAGTTCTTGAACCACAGTTGAGTACAGAAAAGTGCTGTTTTTATCTGCATATACATATATAAAGAGAAAAACTTGCAAGTTCAGGAAGCGACAAATATGCTGAATGAAGGCAAAAAACCAATAATGCATCTGAAACTGATGTGAAAGCGGAATTGTTTAGAAATTAAAAGATTTCTTTAATTTAATAAATAAGATGGCTAGATATTTTCGTGCATATCATATCAAGAATAAATGATTCAATTTTTTTTTTACCTAGATGATTAATTCTTGAATTAATTCTAAATCACGAACTTATAACTTTTTGGATCACGAACTTCTAGTCTTTAATTGCAAAAACTTGGTGTTTCAAACATCCTTGTCGTTTATAGGTATTCTTCAAAGTCAAACTACATCTATGGGTGTGCACCTTCTTTTAATTAAATAAAAAAACTAATTCTTAGATTGGTCAATAAGAAAATATGATTTTTCTCAATTTTTCTCCCCCTGTCTCTCTCTCTCTCTAAATTTGAACATTATGAAATTATGTATTATGATTGTTGTGGGATTTTTATGTTCATCTAGTATCTATTTATAGAGATAAAGATGTTTCAATCCACGTAGAGTAATAATTCAAATATCAAATAGGATACTTAAAATCCAAGTAAGAGTTTTAATTAAAGTCCAAATCCAATTAGTTTACATTTAATTACATGTGTAGTCCTAGAACTTCAATTACAATTATAATTAAGTTTACAACTTTTATAGTGATTACAAGTAAGTACAAAATTGTATTGTAATTACAATTAAGTCCAAAAATATTATAATTACCGTAATTAAGTTCAATTACTTTATACAGTTGTCACAAGGGCCTAATCGAACATATATTATCCAAACTCCAACAATTAGATCATGTTTAGTTGACCTTAAACCACACAATCTAATTATTAGTTTTTGCTTTTTTTTTTTTTTTTCACTAAAGGTAAAAGACTGAACTCTTAGAATATATAATATCGGAGAAGCCAATAAATCTATAATGCTTTCCTCTGACCCCCGTATATGTATCTTATCCCTGTTTGAGATTCGATAATTAGGTACGAAAAATCTCTTTACCCCTCTAATTACTCTCACTAATTTAAGTACCATTTTCCTCAACGGTCCTGTGAACATATCACGGATGTCGAAATCTATCCGTCACTAAACATTGAGCTCAAATTTTAGCAATTCAACAGAAAATACTTAAATAATCACTATATCTATTTCATTAGGGCGACGGTTCCCAACACGAACTCATACTCTACTTCACTCATTCTCAAATTCTCAACTCATCAAAATATTTAACCAATCAAATTGATCTCACCCCATTGATAAATCAAAAAACCATTTAAATCACGAAAATATATATACATGACTCCGTCAAGGAATTTAGATGAAATACACAGTGGTCAGGTGGAATTTAATTCTCCGCACAATCATGCTATAGAATTAAACTCGACATGTGATCTCTTTAATACACTTCAAGCGTACTAGTGTCACCTTTAACTATTTATGTGATAAGGACAAATCACAAACTCGAATAATGAATCGGACAACATTACAATCTCCCTGTACAAAGTGTCAACCCTTATACATTGGTAATGAACAAATTATTTATGATTAAAATATAAGTTATGTCACAGTGTACTTCTCAACGCAACTACCCAACCTATATTATCATCAATGATCATATGCACTTTAATTCGCATACTCAATAATAAATAAATACAATAAATAAAATAAAAACAATTTTATGTAACATAAGAATATTGTTATTTTTTACATCAGTAAAATTATACTATAGGACACACAACCCAGCATCCTCTTATTGTAAATGTTTGAAGGCGGTTTGCTGATTAGCAACATGAAATTGAGGGATTAAGTTGAATATCTAAAGATGGCCCAAATGCAGCCACCAATTCATTCGTGTGTGATGTGATTAGTGATGGTTTCTATTACTCTTAATAACTATAAGTGACATGAATCACGACTTCTCTAATTAAAATGACAGCCTGCTGATCTGATTTGCACTAAGAAATTATATTAGATTTTATTATATAATTTATTTATTATCGATCAATTAAATATATAGTGGGGTCAAGATTTGAATTAAATTTATTATCATTCAATTAAATAGATATTGATCTTGTACAGTTTTTTGGGAAAGAGGGGAGCAGATGAAATATTAAAAAGGGTTAAGATTTTAAGATTGCTAATCAGAATTAACTTTGCTTTAAATATATAATCGAGATAAAGACTTTGAGTTGAATGTATCAGTAATTTATCAACGGAAGAATAATTAACAGTATGTGTAACTGACCTTAAACCTAGTAGAAACTGCTACTTTTTCATCTTGGTGTTAAACCAACCCAAACATACTCTATTTCAAAAGCAAACTAAACTCCTTCGGGAGTGATCGATTTGGTGGAGCAGATGAACGTGAAAATCGAAGGTCACAAGTTCGAATTCCCTATCAATACTTTCTCGGTTGAACCCGTCACAGCGGGCTTGTCTAGTGCGATTTATCTCTCATGTATGATTTGCAAGCTACTGCACATGGAACAAGGTTTGTTCATTGCGCACTCATAGATAGTGACTGCGGGTTCCCACGTCAACAAAAAAAAAAATGTAAACTAACGAAATTTACCATTTTTTTTTTCTGAAGATATTATAAGTCAATATTTAAAAGTAGATTTTAGTTTAGTAAATATGTCCTAATAACGTGTTTGATCTTGCTTAAAAGTCAATAAAAGCTAATTTTTTGGAATAGTATCATACGAATAACACTAAAAAGCCATCTTCTAAAGTATTTTATCGAAAGTGTTTTGTAAGTTCTTATATTCTCTTCATTATTAAGGACAAATGTTAAATTCGGTAAATTTTTTCTGTTTTTACTTTCTTTTATATGTTACTTAAAGATCTTATACGTATTGGACGTTTGCTAAAACAACATGCGATATTGTCTCAAGTTATTTTTTGTTAATAGCTCTACTTTAATGAATTATAGTCATTGGCATAATTAGGGTTCGAATTTTGTGAGGTCTAAGTTAATTATCAATTTTGTGACAATTTATGGATCTTGCTAAATGTACATAAAAATTTACGTAATGGATTACATAATTCCACGTGACATTTTACCATTTGTCAGTTTAAAACGCAATCAACATTTTCATCCAATCTTTTCCTTCCATATCATATTATGTAATTCATTATGTACAAGCAGTAAAATCCATAAGGGTCCGTTTGATAAAAATGTGGAAAATAAGTGGAAAGAAAATATTTTACAAGGAAAAGACTTTTCTAGAAATTGTTTTGTTGGGAATTGTAATTAATTGTGTTTGATTGGTACTATTTTTCATGGAAAATATTGAAAGTTTGATATCCGTTTGACGTCATTTTTTATGAAAATTGTCCATTAAAGTGATAATATTTTCCACCATTGGGTCTAGAATTTGTTCCAATTGCAAAAAAAAAAAAAAAAA